>JAUJEM010000054.1:0-277666 GCA_030448935.1 Citrus cavaleriei | reverse complement strand
GCCAGCTCTCTTTGCCATAAAAGCTTGAGTTTGCTAACTTGAGCGTCGGAGTGTGAACGCCGGGTACCCGGCTTCACGTCTAACCTCTATTTCACTGTTTTGCAGGCGTGAAGCTCATTTTGAAGGATATCTCTCTTAGTTTTGACCTTTCACCATTGTTACCACTCCCTTCTCCCCTTCTCACCTTCTCACCTCCTGATTGAATACACCCAGACCGCACACAAAAATTAGCGAGGCACCCCGTCTCCCCAAAAGTACAATTCATTGTTCTACATCGGGGTTTTTTCTTTCCCAAATCTGATTTTAACACTCTCACGAATTTAGGAGCATTAATTTCAACAAATATCATGAATGAAGAAACAAGGGCATAATACAAAAAAAGTAAAACTTTTTCCAGGGCTCTCTGCTCACATTTGAGTTAAAACAATGTTCCGAATGGAAATGAATTTCTAGGAATTAGACATATAAATAAAAACATGTACTCAGAAAATAAAAGTAAAAATAGGGTTACAAAACTTTAAGATTGATATGATAATTAAAATTTCAGTCACCATATAATTAATAGAAAACTTTGACACAATGATTTATTGCATATTAAGATTGCTATACAAAATATAATATTGGTATTTGAGACCCCTTTAAAGCATACCGAATTGAATGTGCCTTTTTTCACGAAGCCATTTTACAAGCTAAGTTCACCACAAAATCACTTTCAACCCGTGAACATGATGCACCCAGAGATGCAAGCTATGAAATTGTTACTACAGCAAGCGTTGAACATTTGTTAAAAAGGAAGTTATGAAAATACGCCTTGGATACCGGGCTTGGGAATCAATTCATCCCAGTAATAAAATTTTCAAGAAGTATCAACGCTTTAAGCTCTTGACATCACGTAGTCTTCAACTAAAATAGAGCAGATCCATTATCACTATCCCTTCTAATGTTCTTTTCCTTAGAGAATAAGCTTGAATTACGTAATGCGTAAGGCATTCTTCTTCAAGGTCCAAATGATCAAACCTTTGCACAACAACAATGAGGTAGTAGTTCATCGCCTGTGCCTAATCTCAGTCTCAGGAATGTCCTCAGCAGTCACTCTAAATCAACTTTAAAAATTAAGAAATGAGTTGAAAAACTGCTATGGTCCTAAAGAACTTGAAAATCAGAAAAGATTAAGAATGAGGACTAAACATTTTAATGCGCAACTAAATATACAAACCTTGAAAATCTAACTTTAAAGTACTTGAATGAATGAGCAGATTTTTTGAGCTGGTGACAACTAAGGTTACTGTAAGTCTCTTACAAAATCCTTAAGATGATACTTACATACCACGATAACCTGATAACACATAGAACACAATGAACATTAAAGGTATTCTGACAATGCAAACAGGAAACACCAGTTGTGGTTACTCTGCATTAATATTGCCAACACCAAACTCCCTTCCTCAATTGACACATATGATGAGCCCAAAGGTTTAGCTGAGAGCCTGAAATTGTTATCACAACCAACAGTGAAAATTATGAAAAATTTGATAATATTAGCATAATTCCATATGTTTATATAGACAACTGATCAAAGAATGAAAAAAGATAGAAACAGAGCAGACCCAGCCATCACTTTCTTCTTCAAAGTCGCACAATAACCACAGTGGTAGTCGTTCCACTGCCAGCCTAATCCTTGGTCACCCTAATGTTCACCACGAAGTATTCAAAGTCAACCTAAAATAAATAAAAAATGCAAATGCAGGTGGGAAATGAAAATTCTATAAATTAAATAAAATAAAAATGCAATGCTTGAGCTTGAGCTTGCTTTAGCATCATCGTAATAGTAAATTTTGATATATCTTTACTTCTCTGTTCTTGTTTATTCACAACAAGATATCAATAGAAGAAGATGGAAATGAAATTCTATAAAATAAAGCAAGTGAATTACCAGCAGAACATTTTAGCAATCCTTTGGCTAAACTTTTCATTTTCATAGTCTTGCTCTCCTGCCTACATCATTAGAACCAAATTGGCTTGGAACTGCCAGATGCTATAATACGGACAATTCCTGCAAGCCCTGGTGAACATAATTACACAATTACTTTAAAGAATTAATGTCACATAAATTATATATAAAAAAAAATACGATTATCATTATACAAGATAAAATTGATAATTTAGTTTTTAGCATTACTGCAAATGTGTCACAAAGATTTTGTCTCTCAGCAAGTTACACATAACAAATTTTCGTACACTAAAAAATAAATTACATTGGGATTTTCTATGATGTGGTATGAAATTTTACAAAATAGCACATATTTTTTAAAAGTAAATATAGAAATTTCAACAAACTACACTTGTTTTTATTATTATTTAATCTTTAGAAAACAAGTTTAACAGATTTAATAAATATTTATACCATGATTGATTCTATATAGAATTTTAATTTAAAATATAATTATTTTTATTAATTTCATTGCAAGCAAATGAAGCAAATCAGAGGAGGAGAAATTACCAGCGGAAACCACGTGATGCGGGGAATGTGGGATATCTTATACCAGTCTTCTCCTTCTCTATAACGGATTTTTCCAGAAGAGGACGTCCCTCAATAGTCAATTCCCAGCGTCGACGTTCGAAGGAGGTAATTCGGCAGCACTTTTTAATTTGGGGCAATGCGAATTCGCAAGGAAGAAAGACGTGGTATGTCTGTTGTCCTGCGATCTTCTAGAATTGGCAGTTCTTCCAAATTTTTACAAATATAAATACTCAGTTCCTGCAGTGCCGTCATTTGAAGAAGGTAATCCGGCAGCGCCTTTAATTTGTTGCAATAACCAACTTTTAAGGAAGAAAGACGTGGCATGATGGAGATGTTTTCCTTCCTCGTAATCTTGTAATTCCACTCTTCCAATTCATCCAATTCCAAAATTTCGAGTGATTTCAATTTCGGGAAGGCAGTAACTGACGATGATGATGATGATGAAGATGAAGATGGGTCATCCTCACTAATTTCTTCTATTCCCAAGAACTCATTACCCACTCTTTTTACACTTTTCAAGTCGCGTAGTTCGAGCTTTTCCAGAGGCAATTTTCCCAATGGAGGCAAATGCTCACAATTCTGGCAGAAGACAAGTTTTAAATCCCTTAGATTGGTTAGTGAAGTAAACCATTTGGGCAAAATGTTGCCTCCGTAGAATATAATCCATAATTCCTCTACATTCAAAGGCGGTTGTAAGGCTTCAAGAAGTTGTTTATCTTTCTCATTCTTCCTCCCTTCTTCGCCTTCCCCATCTGCGACTCTACCAAACTCAAGATGCAAACAGAAGGAGGTTTTTCTTATTATAAAGTTGTAACCTCTCAGCCTCATCTACATGCGATACATTACTCAGCCTTCTACTCTATTTCACGAAGGTTGAAGATTTTCAGAGATTCAAGCCTACACATTTGTTACCATCAACACCTCCACCCACAACAAACTTTTTTAATGTTTAGAAGACTGGTTAATTTGGAAATCCCCTACTGGCATGTACTTCAGCGAATCAGTTTCACCATTCAGTAAACTCCTCATGTTCTTTAACTTTCCAATCCCATAGGCAATTCTGTAAGATCTCGGCATAACTAATATCTAGCTTTTGTAAATTATATAATTCACACAAAGTCTCAGGCAGTCTCTCTATACATAGTCCAGACAAATTAAGATATTTTAAATGTATCAATTTTTCAACATTTTTCTGGAATTTCTCTAATGAAATTTAGGTGAGGTGAGGGTAAGAACAATTGCCTTATAACTAATGTATTAGACACGCCAATTTACTAAATAACTCCCGAAGGATGCTGTTATCAGAGACGGAATGACAAAACTTTGGTCATAAATTAGAGGGTACGTAATCTATCAAATTCAAAAAGGACATAGAAATGAAGCTCCTAGTTGAAAATTTAACCCTAAGTGACAGACTTTGTCACCAAAAAGAGTTTATGACTGATTCTTTGGTACCATTAATTTCTAGCCACATACATTCTTTTCTACTTACAAATTGGGCAAAATCATATGCTATGTCATGCATCTTACAACTCATAATATCATCATCGTCATCATCTTTTTCGAACTCTTGAAAGAAAGAGCGTGTTGCTAAGATGTTGAAATACTCTTCTCCAATCATCTCCCATTTCTTCGTCTTCTTCTGCATTAAGGTAACCTTGAGCCATCCACAGATCAATCAATTCCTTTTATAAATCTTGCGTCTTTTGGAAAGATATACAATATGAGAAACACCGTTTTACCATAGAATTGGAGGGCAAATCGTTATAACTCAACAACAAAGGAGCCAAAGACCTTGCCTAATCTCTTCTTTCCACACTTCACTATCTAAAATTCTTTGCCACTCATTTACACTATACTTTTAGAGGACAAGAGATTCCCTGTACGTTTAGAACACAAGAGATTCCCTGTTACCTTTGCAGCAAGAGGCAGGCCTTTTTGCACTTGAGTGCAATTTGTCGCGCAGTTGGTTCTAATTTTCACGATCAACAGAAGAATGACCGAAAAATGCGAACCGCTCGAACAACGACCAGAATTCCTCTTCAGGCAATGGCTTAATGGAGATAATATTTGTTGATCTCATCATGCAGACGCTGACTCATTACGTGTGGTAACCAAAATTTTACTTCATGGTCACTCTCCGTTAGACAACTGAAGAATGGTTGCCATTTATCGTAATTCCCATCCCATACATCATCTAAGACAAGAAAACTCTTTTTCCTTTAATTGATCCACTGATATGGTTCATAAGAGATTGGAATTCGCTTGAACCCAGAAGCTTCTTTTTGACTCGCCTAGACCTTCAATGATTGCTTTGGCGACCCTCATCTCATCAAAAAGTGTCTGACACACCCATATAACTTTTTCAAAATTTCTTTTCACCTCATCATTATTATAGGCTAGTTGTGCAAGAGTGGTTTTACCTATGCCCCCTAACCCAACTAGTGAAATGACATGAAGGCCTTTTGTTGTTCACTACTTTCACACAACAACTTGGCAAAGGCTCATTTTTCTCATCAACTCTTTCCTGCCTCTCCACCTCATCAATCAAGAGATGGTTCGCACTCGCTCTGGTTTCTTAACATTGTTACTCACATTCTCAACAAATTTAAACATATCTTTTCAGTGGCAATACCATCTGGCTTTTCAACTGATTTCCTTAATCTTGACAGCAACATCATCACGAAGAATGAGTTGTTTGAAACCACCTAAGTAGTTTGAGGCAGCACGAAAGAAGGAACATACCTTCTTCTTAGGAGGAGCAAAAGCAAAGATCGTCATCATCAAGGCCCTCAATCTGCAATTTGAGCCTTGCAGTAGTCCCACTCCTCCAACACATCTTCCATGTCGTAGGATGCGTCTCTGAGCTGATCAGCCAAACAGTAACAGCTTTGTCTGCTTCATTTGCCTCTGCTCTGCATCTTCAGCACAGCTTGAATGGCTTGCAGATTTGTGGTAAGCTTTCCCACTTCTTGTTCGACACCGTCACAAGCCTCCACTTTCTTTCATCCGATCTTGAGCAATGGAATTCCAGCTGGTCAAAGGGCAGAAACGTCATCAGCCATTCTGATATTAGATCAAATGGAAAATGCTGCATTGCTTTTCTTGCTGCTACAAATGCTCAGAGGAAAAATGGGTTTTATGCATTCTGTGAGAATGTTCATTCAAACATGTTTGCATTCTTCTTATACCATATGACATATTATTTAATTTTACTCTCAGGTCAATGTCAATGTAGACGTTCTTTTGTGCTGCAAATTAAAGGTCCCCACAGTCTCCGTCGGGGCTAGCTTTCTGCAGAGTACACAGCATCAGCACTTGTGAAATTTCTTACATTTGTATTTAGTTACTTGCTGCTCTTAAAGATAATTAGTAACAAAATATTTGTAAGCTGCAACAAAAGCTTTGTGCAATCTATCTATGAATCTTGTGAGTTCACATATAATACAGTCGATTTTTAAAATAGTCATAAATTTTTATTAAAATTTTTTTATTATAAATATTAGTATATTTTTAATGGTATAATATATATCGATGAAACTATATAGAGTAATTTCGCTTTTTGATAAAATCATCTCTGACAATTTATTTATTATATTTTTCAAATGGTAAATGATGCAATTGCTTTTCTTGCTGCTAAAATGCTCAGAGGAAGTAGGTTTTATGTATTCTGTGAGAATGGTCATTCAATCATGTTTGCATTCTTCTTATGCCACATAGGAGTTATTTAATTTTTGCCCTCAAGTCAATGTCAATGTGAACGTTCTTTTGTGCTGCAAATTAAAGGAGTCACCATCTGGGGCTAGCTTTCTGATCCACCACCTCAATAATTGCACAGCATCTGCCCTCTGTTTCTCTTATTCACTTAATAATTCATTGTTAATTCTGCAGAGTACACAGCATCAGCACTTGTAAAATTCCTTACATTTGTATTTAGTTACATGCTGCTCTTGAGATAATTAGTAACAAAATATTTGTAAACTGCAACAAAAAGCTCAGTGCAATCTATCTATGAATCTTGCGAGTTCACATATACACAGTCGATTTTGGTCGGGACCGTGCGAGTGAAATTTTGATAAAAATCATCTCCTGACAATTTTATTTATTATATTTTCAATTTATCCATACTAACGTATGGATCATTCCTTTTATTATCAGGTAGGCCAAAGCCATTTGGTCATTTGAAAAAAGTATGTGATTCCGTTTTAGTCTATTATGTCGACAAAAGAGAATTGGAAAATGTAACATTCTCAAATTAATTTGCAGTGAAAAGAAAAATAAGACAAAAGTTGGAAAAAATCATGCAGCCGACCCTTTTTTCTATCTGATTGCGCAATATTAGGTAGGCGAATGCGACTTCATCGATATCACACAGCAGTGGTTCTGTCATTAATTTTTTTCTTTTATTTAATTAAGAAAGGAAGAAAAGATAGCACATGTTATGATTATTGTGAATTTTCCATCCCTTATATAAATTCTCATTTATTTAAATTGTGAGTCATAGAAGTATATTACCTAAACTATTTTATCAGGCTATGTTCGGATACTAGGATTAAGTATGGAATTGGACTAATTTTGTGATTATATATTTATATCATATTTGGTAAACTTAATTAGATTGGACTAAGGGACTAAATTTAAGTTTAATCCTAAAATTATGGGATTAATAATCCTAATTTACACATTCTTTAGTTGGGACTTGGGGATAAGATTAAAGAAAAAATTATCCATTTATGAGACTTTAATTTATGTCATTATTGTTTATTTATACTTAATATTAATTTATTTATTTATTTTTTAATTTATGATTTACTTAAAATTTATTTTTGTTTATTATCTATCATCTGATTAAATTAGAACTTTACTTCTACTAACTCTGAGATTAATTTTTTCATTACTTGCGTATTTGATAATTTGCCAATAAAATTAACCATTTAATAATTTCTTGCATTATTGATAGTATTAAATTTAATAATCACTAATATAATATTAAAAATAATCATGAAAATTAATAATACCATCAATTAATAATTTTATATACTTTTTAAATATTTGATAAGAATTTGATAAAAATTAATTAAGTATTTAAATTTTATTTCATTTTTATTTGTTTATTTATTATGGATACCCAATCACTTACAATATGATTAATTTTCTTATTCAGACTGCTCCAGCATCAACTCCTGTAAAATTTCTTACATTATAAGCAACAAAATATTTATAAACTACAACAAAAACCAGATCAATCACACGATGAACCTTCTGAAGTTATATATAATATATTAATTACAGATCTAGAATAGTCTTAGTGGATAGATTTTTTTAATTATAAATATCAATAAAATTTTTTATCGTTTAATAGATATTGATGAAATTATATGGAAGTAATTTCGCCCAATCATATTAATTCATTATGAATTTCAGCACAAATTTATATGTGATCTGGACCGTGCAAGTGAAATTTATTTACTATATTTTTCAACTTTTTGTCAGGTAGGCAAAAGCAAAAGCCATTATCTCATTAATTGATTTGGTCATTTGAGAATGTAACTCTATTATGCCGTGACAAACTCCAAGATCTAATTTAGAGAGCGACTCAAATAATGTTAATTAGTAATTTATTACATCTGCAGTTAGATAGATACTTTGTTTGAGAAAAAATAAAATCAGTTTTATAATGATTTTAATTACAATAAATATCATGCTGTGGTCTATGACTTATCTGATATTATAGAGAAAATATGTGAAAGATAATAAATCCATTACGAATTTTATCACAAATGAAATTTATTTATTATATTTTTCAATTTAACGTTAACGTATGGACCATTTTTCTCTATATGGATTACGGCCGACAACTTTTGTTATCAGGTAGGCAAAAGCCATTGTCTCATTAATTCATTTGGTCATTTGAAAAGTTGTGTCTCTGTTTTAGTCCAGGGTCAATACATAACTTTTATTATGTCATGACAAAACTTCAAAATCTAGTTTAGAGTGCGACTCAAATAATGGTAATTAGTAATTTATTATATCTACACAGTCGGATACTTTGTTGAGAAAAAAAAAATAAAAAATATGTCCCATAATGATTTTAATAAATATCATATTATTGTCTACGTACTTAGGCCATCTCTAATGTAGTATTAAATCTAACATTGGTAGTGTCGTTAAGGTCTTTTAAATTTAAAACCTTCTCTAATATAAATAATTAAGACGGAAGCGAGTAAGGATCGATCCGCAGTATGTAGTTTTATTTATTATCAACTCTAAAGCAAGATTTAAAATAAAAATAATAGTAGTAATAATAATAGTAATAATAATATAAATTAATCTAACTAAAGAAAATGCCAATTATAATAAAAAGGGGTTTATGAATTTTAACTAAATAGTAAGAAGTAAAGAAATTAAAACTACGAACAAGAATTTAATAAAAACTCTAATTAAGGAGAAAAATAATAATGATAAAAACTTTTGGTTAAAGGATCATTCGCCACCACCAAACATGCACATAATATATCACTTCTATCATCAATTTATATTAAAATGCTTATCAAACCGTAGACAACATAAGGCTCATTATTCCAATCTTTCCTGGCACAGTGTGCGTTGGGCAAAATAAGCTCTTCACAATCTCTAACCATTAAATAATTTAAAACAAGCTCTTTAAATTTAAGATAATGGAAGCATTAAACAGAGAAAGATATTAGGTTGATCTAGGCAATAAACACACAAAGTCGGATTATTTAAACTGCAGTTATGTTTCTTCAATTGAAATCACTAATTCCCGACCGCTACTAATGATTAAAATATCAAGACAATTACGGATCAAGAATTTTAATCTGCAATAAAATTTATTCAAGTCCTATCTAATTGGCCACTCAAATAAAACAAGAATAAACCATGAACATTAATTATAGAAGAACATAAACAATCTCAATTAAATAAATTGAATGATAGAATTTAAATTTAATTGCATAGCATGTTTGGGTTTGAATTCACCCTCAACCAAATAAAAATTTAGCCTAATATAATTGGTGGGAATAAGAATCTGACAAAATCAATCGTGAAGATTAATTCAAGCGGCTGCCTTTTCTTCAACTCCTTTTCGGTTTCTCCCTGCTTTTCCTTCTTGCGGCTGCTGGTTCCTCTCCCTCCCTCTGCTGCCGATTCTCCCTGCCTTTATATAATGTTACTGACTTGCTTAATCCTTATTGGATTCTAATTGCATTAATCCTTCACAACTTATCATAAGTCAAAGCCATCCACCGACTTGCAAAAGCCCACTCACCAAAAGCCCTTTTTAAATTATTTCCTTATTAAACTTTGAAAGCTACCCACACGTTTGACCACAAAAGCAAAAGGCCAGTTAATGATTTCTTCTTTTAATGCCCAGCACGTGCATTCCAAATTGCCAAATCTTTTTGCTTTCCAAATGCATGCCCACCGTTCATCCTTTGAAGATTTGACTTCCAATTTTGGTCTTCTTCACTTTTATTAATTCTTGGCTGCATTTTGTCTTCCAATTTAATCTTTATTCCTTCCAACTTAAACTCCCCATGCCCTTTTTATCCTTAATCTTCAATTAATTCCTCATTCAACAAAATAATTCAATTAATTAAAAATAACAAATAAAATAATTAGTAATTAAATAATTAAGGGTAAAATATATATATAATTTAAAATTAACTAAAATAACTAGAATATTTAAGACCAAAATAAGAAAAGATGGAGAAATTAATAAAGAAAAATATATGGAAATATGCACTTATCAAACACCAAATCACATTTTCTATCATTTTTAGTGTAAAATATTTTTCTAATGTAACACTAAAACCAACACCAAAATGGTGTTATGATGGCATTGCACCAAATATGGTGCAACACTATTCATTTGGTGCTGAGGAAAAAAGTCCCAAATATCTTTAATACGTTTTCTTATTTATTTATATGTCCTATTTTATATAATATTTTAAGTTATTATTATTATTATTTTTGTTATTATTTTTATTTCATTTTTAATTTTGAATATTATACTAAAATTTTAAATAAAAAATTTCTTTAAAAATTAATAATAAAAATAAAATGCCAAATTTAATAATTTTCTATATTTCTTTTGTTAATCGATATAAAAATTATTTATTACTTAATTATCTATATAATAATAGTAATATTTATTGTGCTAATTGAGTTAATTCTTGAGAATTAAAAGAATAAAAAAGAAGAATATTCTTTTTGGTGTAAATGGGTTGGAGATGAAATAGTAATTTGGTGTGAAAAAAAGTATATTTTTGGTGTTGGTGTTACACCAAATGGTGTTAAACATTGAGATGCCCTACCTCATATTACAAAAAAAAAATATGAAAGATAACTAAATTGCTTTGGAGAACTGTTCTAATGAAATGAAATTATATCAAATTACTAAGGATTTAGTTAACCTCTCTCCAGAAGTTTATTTGCTTTCTTCTTTAGTTTAAAATTCGAATGTCGAAAAGATAAAAGGTTAAAAAAATTATTTTAAATATTATCCACCCTTTTACTATTTTAATATATGAAAGAAAGAATTACTTATTTTTAACAATAGCAATCAGGGCATAATATATCTGATGGATTTTCTAGAAATAAAGCTTATTATATCTCCTATCAAAATGTCATTTTTTTTGTCAGAAAAGGACATCTATATCCCCAAAGTTTTGAAAAATGGTACCAACATTCCCAAGTTTTCAAAAAGAGACACTAAGACTCATTTTTATTACAATACCTTTACCTTTATTATCCCAAAAATTAACTTTAATTTTTTTATAATAAATAGAAATATAATATTAAAATAAATGTAATAATATATACATTTTAAAATAACTTCAATATTTAAAAAATATTTTTAATATTCTACAATCTATTAATATGTTTTATTATGTTAAAGAAAATTTTATGATAAATATAAACATAATATTAAAATAAATGTATTAAAATTTAAATTATTATGTAAAATAATAATTTTAACATGAGAACTTTTTTAATTGTAAAATGTATTTAATGCAAATATTTATTTAAAATCTCTACAATAAATACAAATATATTATTAAAATAATTATAATATAATAATTTGCATATTTAAATTTATTTAAATATTAAATATTTTTAATATTATTAATCTACTACGTAGATTAGATTATTTATATAATATTTGTGTTTTATAAAAATTTACAAGTTAAATTTTTCGGGATACTAAAGGTAAAGAAAATTGTAATGGTCAAAAGGAGTTTTGGTGTCCTTTTTTTTTGGTTTTGAGGTATCGCAGGAGGGCTAACTGTGGGAGAGCGCGCAGAAGGCCCGTCTTGTGGCCTGGACTCAAGTCTCCGCAAAACCGAGAGGCACAAGTTCTCCCAACAAAGGCGACCACTCGCGACTCCGGGCGGGAGCAAACCAACCTGCCACTTAAAAGGACTCTATTGTCAGGTGGGCCAACACTTTGTTAGTTTTTGGTGTCCTTTTAGGAAACTTGGGAGTGTTGGTTACTATTTCTCCAAACCTTGGGAACATAAATATCATTTTCCTTTTTTATTTTAAACAAGTCGCAACTAAAAGATTAAACTGTCATATATTCGCAAGATATTCACCACAAAAGTTGTAGGAAATTTTCTTCCTTGAGCGGAAAATACAAAGAAAAACATAGTTGGCAATTTCACTAGCAAAACTAATATTTTGTTTCATATCCAGGGGCAGAGCTCAGGTAAATCTTCATGAGGCCCAAGTTCAAATTTCAAGTGTTGGCTGGGAATTAATTTTAGGCAATTTTTTCTATTTATAGCTAGTATATAGTTATTAGGTATTCCAAAATTTGAGAATTTTTGTGATTGATAATTGAAACGGTATTGCAAGTGAAAACAAATGAAAAAACAATGAACAAAATAAAAATCAAAGAGGTAGCCCAAACTTACCAACTTTTTAAAAGGCTATGAAAAATAATTAACAAAATAAAAATCAAACAATCAAATTCTTTGACTTTATTTCACAAAATATACAATTAAAGTTTCATTATATATATAAGTTTATATATCGGTATTTAAGGGTCAAATCAGTCTTTTATATCTAACTTTTAATATTTCATTTAAAAACCTCAAAGTTTTTCAAAGCCTATAGGGTGATGGTCCTTTTAGGAGTGCGAAATTTGTGTTTAGATCAACTTTGTTAGGTTTGGGTTGATTGACTTAGAATATTCTGTTGGATTAGATCAAATCAAAACTTTGGGGTTGAGTATGGATCAGATCAAGTTATAATTATATGCCAAGATTGATTTGAGCTAAAATCGAATTCGGGTCAATTATGATGGATACGGATAATGTTCGAACAGGGGTAATTTTGAGCCTTTTTATGTTTTTGATTCTTTTCAAAATTATCTCATTTAGTTTGTTTTTACTAATTTTAAAAATGAAAACTACTACTATGAAATCAAATGAACAAAATTTAAAATAAACTACTACTATCGGATCAGATTGATCACCATTTCTTTGCCTTCTCCTATTCTAAGGTAACTTTAAGTCATCGATAGGGTAATTAGTTCCTCTTTATACATGTTGTAGTCTTTTGAAAAGACAGCAATATGAGAAAATCATTTACCATGGATGGCAAAGCAATATAACTCAACAATAAAGGAGCCAAAAGACCTTTCCTTATCTCTTCTAGCTTCCACATATCACCATCTAGAAATTCTTTTCTATTCTTCTACTACTCTTTTTAGAGCATAAGAGATTCCTATTACCTTTGCAATAAGAGCAGGCCTTTGCACTTGCATGCACAGTTTTAGACCGATTGGTTCTAAATTTTTATGATCCTCAAAGGACCAACTGCTACCTTCTTTATATTTCATGCAACCAATGAACTAATGTCATATCAATTTATAAAAATAAATTTGTATGAAAATTTATCATCATTTATTTTTCACAGAAACTCATAAAGTCTAAGAGTGAGACTATTTTTAATGAAATACATGATATGAAGCTCCTTAGTTTTGGAAGAAAATACGATATGAAGTTCCTTAGTTTTGAAATAAATAGTTAATTATAGAGCTACATTACCACCAATCATTACTAACCATAAAACTACATAAACATAATACACAATTATTAGCTATTTATATATCGAACCAGAAACATCAAGTGCTAAGTCTTTTTGGCTCTACAATGCCTTGTTGGTGCTCTTGTGCACCTAAATAATCCACAAATTACAAAATTTATCTTCATACCACTGTACCATATGTTGGGAAACATTAATTTAAATAAAATAAACAAATCTTTAAATTAAATTTAGCATAAATAAGGATAGAATGATGGAAATCTTACTCTTTTAGTGAGAAATCCAAGTATCCAACTTGTTTTCTTGACTTACACATCTCTCCTCTAAACACACACTTTCTCCTTCTCTCTCTCTCTACACTTTCCACCTTTAATTTGTACGTCAATGAGTCTTCCCAAATGAATTTAGGGTTGAAACACTCAAAATCATCTCCCAAATCAAGATTTTACAAGACCTAATCCTTAACTCATCATATATCCTAACCCTTGAATTTTCCCATTTCATCTTCTCAACAGGTAAATGCTTGTTTAGTTCTTATAATTTCAAAAATATCTCAAAATACCCTTATAATTAAATATATTACATTCTTGCACTTACTTTCTATTTGCTTTTACAATAATACCTTGCAATAATATTCTTGACATTAATTAATTTATCTATAAAAGTTTAATTAGCTTAATTAACCAATAATTATTGATTAGCAAATTAACTAATAAAATATCAGCATGAAAGAACT
The DNA here is from genome assembly GCA_030448935.1 of Citrus cavaleriei. Classification (NCBI taxonomy): domain Eukaryota; kingdom Viridiplantae; phylum Streptophyta; class Magnoliopsida; order Sapindales; family Rutaceae; genus Citrus; species Citrus cavaleriei. The sequence continues at coordinate 263,336 of JAUJEM010000054.1, read as the reverse complement.
AATTGCCAATAATTTATTTATAAATAAATCAATATTATCAACTTAAAAGAAATGTTTAATATATTTGCAAATAATTTTACTAATAGTTATTTTATATAAAAATTAATTTACAAATTAATCCTAAAAGTAAAATAATAACATAAAAATTTTTTTTTCTTTTCATTGATATCCTCAAAAAGGTTAGAATATTGTTGCAAGGGTAATATTATAAAAGGAAAGAAAAAGTAAGAGTAGAAATATAGCATATTTAACAATGAGGGTGCCTTGAGGTATTTTAAAATATATGGCTCAAAATATCTGATTTAAAACAAGCTTTACTCACTCTCAAGCTTCTCTTAGAAAATGGTAAATGTTTCCTACAATATTATCTTTATTTTCAAATACACTTTATTCATATTTATTATACATTAAACAAATCATATTGAATGGTAAAAAAAAATTTATTAAAAACAAGAAATATCGTCTTGATGTGAATAAAAAAATTAATAATAATTTTTTTTATTTTTTGTTTTATAAACATTTTTTATAATAAATATATAAAATACAAAAGTACAAGAAAAATATTTTATTATTAATTTATAATAATTTTTGTATTTTATAATATTTTATTATTAATTTATAATTATTTTATAATAATTTTCTTATATATGTATTATTAGAAAATGTTTGTAAATAAAGAAGTACAAGAAAAATATTTTACTATTAATTTTTTATTCACATCAAAACATATATTTATTGTTTTTAATATTTAATTTTTTATTTTAGTTTTCATTCACATGTTTTATTTAATTTATAATAAATATAAATTAAAGTGTATTTAAAATTAAAGATAATATTGTTATATTATGCTATCTAGGAGTTATTGGCTATTATATAAGAGTAGGAAATAAATTATATATATTGATTAATATATGGGGTGATATTGTCTTTCTCACTATATATATATATATATAGAGAGAGAGAGAGAGAGAGAGAGAGAGAGAGAGAGAGAGAGAGAGAGAGGGAGAGAGAGAAATGTTCACAGTTGAAATTTTAAAATGCTTAACGTCCGGAAAACGCATTAACTGCTCGGTTTAAGCACTTTAGGTTTTAAGCTTTTTAAACCTCACGATTTTAAAATTTTTCCAAACATTTCACATGTTTTATGATCCCTGACCTAAACTACTATATATAAAGAGTGGATATTGGGCCTTTTAATGCTTTAGCTTAAGAGCAAAAGTAAAAGATTATAAAAGAAAAGGGTGTATATGTTCAGCAAGAGAATTCTATTACCTTTTGCATTAAGGGGTAAGCCTTTACACTTGTATGCAATTTTTCATTTGATTGGTTATTGGTTCTAAATTTTGAAGATCCTCAAAGGACCGCCAAAAGCATACTTGCTTAAACAGTTACCAACATTCTCTTTCAGCCAATTCTTTTACTGGGGCTGAGAGATCAAAGGCAACATTATTGGGGCCGAGCGATTACTTAATTTGACAGAAATTAAGAGTAGACGCCGGCTAATGAAAATTACATGCCAACTAAAGATATTGTCTTGAACAAATTGGCATAATAATTTATGCCAACGCTGATATGAAAGCTTTGTTGCAACAAATTGGCATGAATTATATTTTATCTCTCTTTCTTCAAGGTATTAAGTAATTGCCCTATCCCAAAACAAAGAAAAAGAAAAAAAGTATTAGGTAAATGCATGTGAATTAGACATTTGGCCTCCGGGATCATATATTTATATTAAAGACAACCATATAACCACAAAGACAATGGAAAGTCTAAAACTTATTGTTCAATTTCTAATTCCTCGCAAGTGCGAAAGGAAACATTTTCCAAGAATAAAACTAAGATGCATTTCTAGGAATAGTTTTCCAACTGATCTATATTTTATAATATTTTAAGATTTCTTCATTTTTTTTTCAAAAGAAAATTTTAATTTAAGATTAAGCTCATTAAAAAATTAACATCATTATAGATTCATTCAAAATATTGTATGTGCATAAATACAGAAAATTCAAGTGACACAATTGCGAGGGGTACTCGGGTTTTAATGATCTTTTTTATCTTAATTAATTATTGGAAAATTTTATTCATTTTTTTTAAAATCATGAGCAAGGTCAACTCCTATATGCTTTTGTACGTATGTACGTGTGCTTGTGTGTATGTGTAATAATTACAATATTGTCTGGTTAATCCACAATTTCATCAGTATCATTAATCCATAGTGAGTTGAGAAATAAGCCATGAATAAGTGCTTGAGAAGTTCAAAGATAAAATATTTATTCTGACACAAAACGTCGAATGATATAAAATGTTGAGAACTAATAATAGTTTCGTGTTTGGTTTAAGTTTCATGAATTTTGTGCCAAATATGACGTTGTAAGGTACAAGAATGTCAGGCGTACTTCGCCGAAGAATGGATTAGGAGGGACGACGGATAGGAACTTGATTTACAAACTCAAAGCTACCAAAGTCTCTTCGGCGGGGAAGTTATACAACATTTTGTACGGTGAGTCGATAGACCCAATAGGATAATGATTGATAAAAAGAAATAAAATTAATGTTTATACCTAGATTGAGATATAAATTTATTATCCAACTTATGTATTATATAGAGAGAGAAATGACGGGTTAGCCGACATCGATTGTGGAAGAGGCTGATAATGACTTCATAAATGTGAGGGAATATCTCTCTCTTTGAGCTAGATTTTGAAGTCGAGAGAAGCTCAAGACCATCTAACATTAGTATCAAAGTTCAGGTTCACCAACAACTCAACCAACAATCTAATAGGGAGAATGGATGCTTATGCTTCCAACCCAAGACCGGATGAGTGAGGGGAGATTGTTGGGATTATCCCACATTGGTTGTGGGAGGAACTTGTGTTGATTTCATAAGTGTGAGAAAAAAATCTCACTTATTGAGCTAACTTTTGACTTTCGAGGTTGAGATAAGCCCAAGACCACCTCACACGAAAATTGTATAGTGTTGGAATAAAAATTCTACTACCAATAGTGGTACTACCAATAGTGGGCCGATTATTGACCATTAAGCTTAAATATTAAAATATTCATCCTAAATATCGAGATTCATCATGAAAAAAAAAAAAAAAAAACTTCTCAAGCTTTGGTAACAACTCAAATAGTCTAGGAGTGGAAATTTTTTTGAATGAAATACTTAAGCACAAATATTCTCTAATCACTTGATGTTTTAGACTTTATAAAAAATACACGACCACTTTTTTTTTATAACAATTCCACCTGATGTTTACAAAATGTATCATTTCTACACCATTAGAATTTTACTCATGTCAGAATGATAAATTTGTCATTGGACTCTTATCGGACAAAACGACGTCGTATTTAGAGAAGAATTATATAATCCCATCTGCTTGAAACTTTCTACAATGACAAGACATAACTAGTAACGGACAACCTGCTGTGCCAGTCATTTTTCTCCTTCGATTGGGATCGTCGATTTCTTTACTAAAATCAACGAGTGAATGATTATCAGCATCAGGAGGCAAAGAAGGCAAACCGACACATTTGTTTTTCGCTGTGGTCCTATAATTTAGGGGTCGGCATGGGTTGGTTTGGGTTGGATTTAAAATCAACCCAAACCAAACTATAAAAATTTAGATCCAACCCAAAACCAAACTATAAAAATTTAGATCCAACCCAAACCAACCTAAATATTTTTAAGCAACTCAAACCAAACCATTTAGGTTTGGTTTGGAGTTTTAATTAATTTATTATCAAAATAATTTTTATTTTAATAAAATTTAATTATATCAAAATTATAATAATTATTAATTGTTATTAATTATTAAATTAATATTAAAATATAAAAATATAGTGGATAAAAATTATAAATTTTACAATAACTTAATCCTTAAATTAAAGAATACTAGAAAATCAAAATAAATTTTAATCACAAAAATTATTATTTCTCAATAAATAAGAACGTTACACTTTAATAATAAACTTTCACAAACATGACATTAACAATCAAATAATAAATTTTGCCACTTGTTGTTTATTTAAGGGTAAAAGCTCATTTAGTCATATATTTTAAGATTAGTATCCATTTAGTCCTTGTATTTTTAAAAAATACCTCAAAACATCCATGTCGTTAAAAGATTTGATATTTCTCAAGTTACTTTTTATTTCTTTTGGCTTACTTTTACAATATTACCTTTTATAATAATTTTTTAGACATTAATAAAAAGAAAATAATTAAATTACCAATTTAACCTAAAAAAAAAAAAATTATATTAATTTTTAATTGTAAAAAATTGTATGCAAACTACCAAGTGTGCAAATGGTGCTTGCAAAAAAATTAATATAATTTTTTTATTTTCTAGGGTTAAATTGATATTTAATTATTTTCTTTATATTAATATCCAAACAAAAATTATTATAAAAGGGTAATATCAAAAAGTAAGCCAAAAGAAATAAAAAGTAACAGAAAAGATCAATACTTTAACAGAAATATTTTAGGTATTTTTTTAAAATATAGGGACGAAATAGACACTAATCTTAAAATACATGTACTAAATGAGCTTTTACCCTTTATTTAATTATGCAATATTTATTTTTATTTATCGTTTTGGTAGTTTTGCGTTATGTTGTCTACTTATATGCTTAATTTTAGGAGATTGCCACTTTTCTCCCTCACGATAATCAACATATATCATTTTTCCCTTCTCGCTTTTATAACGCCAAAAACCCCCCTAATAGTATAAGTTTACAATATTACCCTTATTTTCAACTACTCTTTTATTTATATTTATTATAAATTAAATAAATCACATGAATAAAAACTAAATAAAAAATAAAGCATTAAAATAAGAAATATATGTTTTGATATGAACAAAAAAATTAATAATAAAAATTTTTATACTTATTTATTTTGTGAAAATTTTCTTATAATAAATATATAAGAAAATTATTAGTAAAATGATAAAAAAAATTATTATAAGAAAACTTGAATGACAAATAAAAATTTATTTTAAGATAAATAATAAAATATTTTACCTATTTGTGTTCATTTATTTTGTTTTCATTTATTTCATTTGAAAATTTTTAGTGTTGGGGTTTTGTTCATAACCATGGGTAAACCATACCCAACCCATAATGAAATTGTTTTTATATAAAACCCTTTGTCTAACCTCATTTTCATGATTTACCCAACCCAAAACCATAATTTGGTTTGGGTTTGAAAACTCCATGGGTTGTGGGTTTATGCCCACCTACTACTATAATTTATTGAAAAAAATCAACGATTGCCCCAAAATAACAAAGCTAAAATAACACAACATACAACACAAAGATCAAACTACCACCAAATTTTATCACTTAACCAATAAACTAAAAAATTCAAGGTTTAAAAAAATTTTGAAAGTTTAAAATTCTTAAACGACTTGATAATAAGCCCCAATCCGCCATCGCCACGATCCACGTGCAATACAGTTAAAGTGCGTTTTCCTTGAGCTCTCTTTTAATTATTTTAGTTTTAATTCTGATTTTTTATTTTATTTATTATTTAATATCTATATTGCAGTCATCTATTTTTTTCGTTATTAAATTAGGGCAAATTAGTTATTTTATGTTAAGGGTAGAATAATCATTTACATTTAGGTAAAATAATCATTTTCTCATATTATGTTAAATTCTCTTATCTTGTTATGACGGAAGTAGAGCAATGATGCACTTTAAACATTATGAATTGTGGAAACGATAACATTTTTGAATGAAATACTTAATAATTAGCAACTCAAAATATATTATTTGTAATGAACTACTTAATTTGCAATTTCTTTAGTTTTGGATGGCAACTCAGGATTCTTCATTTAAACTATGACGATTAATAACTTGTGGGTACACAAGACATTGCTCCCACCACTTTTTACAGAAGCAAAAATCAAGCCAATCGCTTCCATTTGTGGCAATTTTATCGGAGAAAGAAAAAGGAAAAAAAAGAATTTTGTAACTACTTAACTTTGCCGAAGCAGAGTTAAGTAGTTACAAAAATTGCATTCTTGAATGTACAGAAATGATATGTAGCAAAACCAAGCATAAAGAAATAAGAAGATAATGTTATATGGTACGGCTATTAGCCTATGTCATAGTAAAAGACATGAAGAAAATTTTACTAAGAAATGGGTGTGTACAAATATTAAAGGAAAACATTCACCGACGACCCAAATCGCAGATATGTGCTTAATTTCTTACTCACTCTAAGAACATTCAATCTCCGAAAATTCATCCAAATGAAACTTTCAGAAAGACTTAATATTAAGGCTTTAGCATCACTTCATATGCTCAACAATTCAAATTTGAGGATGATATTTCTCAAAATGGAGGGCTCTACTTGGCTTGTGAACAATCTTCCTCACCTTCATCATCCTTCCCCTACCAGCAGCACTGAACAATCTTTGTTCTGACATTTGCCCCATTTATCTGATTACACAAGAATCCGAAACAACTGTTAGAAATTTTAATCTTTACATATAGCCAAAATGGTGAATAAGATGATGTGGTTGATGATAAAAACCTGAGTTAAATAATTAAGGGTCCGGTAACAATCACAGCATCTCATCATGTGGGGAAAGCCTTCGCAACAGAAGATGGACCTAAAAGAACTTGAAAATCAGAAAGATTAGGAATAAGTGACTAAGCATTTTAATTACAACTGAGCATACAAACCTTGAAAATCCAAAATTGTACTCCGATGAATGAGCAATTGCACGAGCAACTAAATTTACTGCAAAGGCTCTTACAACCCTTGAAGATGATAGTGGGGTGGGCATAAACCCACAACCCATGGGTTTATCCAAACTCAAACCAAATTAAATGGTTTGGGTTGGTAAATCATGCAAATGGGTTAGATGTGGGTTTTATGTAGAAAATCATTTCATTATGGTTTGGGTATGGTTTACCCATGGGTTATGGACAAAACCCCAGCACTCAAATTTTTCAAATGAAATAAATGAAAACAAAATAAATGAACACAAATAAGTGAAAGGCCACCATTAATTTTTTTTTTACGAGCGTGATCAATTGTCAAATGTTAAAAATAAAATAACAAGTAAAATAAATTTAAATTAAATAAATATTGTTGTAAATAACATAAATTTTTTTCTTATTTACAAAAATAATTCCTCCCACATGGAAGGATCATCATAGAAAGAGCAGGAGACTCTTACTAATGATCAATAATAACTCACTGACTGGTCCGATATGCTAGATGGCTACAATTTTTGGTCAATAATTAAATGTAATGCCCATATTAAGTATTAAAAAAAAATAATATATGTTTTGATATGAACAAAAATTAATAATAAAATTTTTCTTGTAATTATTTATTTTGTGAACATTTTCTTATAATAAATATTTTGTAATATTTTAAAATTAAATGTAAAAAGTATAGGTAAAATATTTTATTATTTATCTTATAATAAATTTTTATTTGTCATTCAAGTTTTCTTATAATAATTTTTTTATCATTTGACTAATAATTTTCTTATATTTATTATAAGAAAATTTTCACAAAATAAATAAGTATAAAAAAATTTTATTATTAATTTTTTTGTTCATATCAAAACATATATTTCTTATTTTTAATGCTTTATTTTTTATTTAGTTTCTATTCATGTGATTTATTTAATTTATAATAAATATAAATAAAAGAGTAGTTGAAAATAAGGGTAATATTGTAAACTTATACTATTAGGGGGGTTTTTGGTCATTATAAAAACAGAAGGGAGAAAAATAATATATGTTGATTACTGTAGGGGGGAAACTGTCAATCTCCCTAAAATTAAACATATAAGTAGATAACATAACACAAAACTACCAAAACGATAAATAAAAACAAATATTGCATAATTAAATAAATAACAAGTGGCAAAATTTATTATTAGATTGTTAATGTCATGTTTGTGAAAGTTTATTATTAAAGTGTACGTTCTTATTTATTGAGAAATAATAATTTTTGTGATTAAACTTTATTTTGATTTTCTAGTATTCTTTAATTTAAGGATTAAGTTATTGTAAAATTTATAATTTTTATCCACTATATTTTTTTATATTTTAATATCAATTTAATAATTAATAACAATTAATAATTATTATAATTTTGATATAATTAAATTTTATTAAAATAAAAATTATTTTGATAATAAAATTCAAACCAAACCCAAACCAAACCCAAACCAAACCCAAATGGTTTGGTTTGGTTTGGGTTAAAAATATTTGGGTTGGTTTGGGTTGGATCTAAATTTTTATGGTTTGGTTTGGGTTGACTTAAAATCCAACTCAAACCAACCCATGCCCACCCCTAGATGATACTCTACATACCTACACAAAGAAACACAGTGAATATGAAGGGTATTCTGACAATGCAAATTTGTGCAAAGGAAAATGCTATTTTCCCCGGGTCAAACCCTGAATTATTTCAAAACGGCGTCGTTTTGGATTTTTTTTTTTCTTTTTGGTTGCATGAAACGTAGTCGTTTCATTTAGTAAAAAGAAAACAAACTAAAGCATTTTCCTAAGGCAGAGAAACGAAGACAAAGTGCAGAGAAACGAAGACGAAGTGCAGAGAAACAGCTACTCTTAGCTATTCCTCTTCGATTTTTCAGTCACCAGTGTTGAAGCTCTTCCTCTTCGATTTTTCAGCAGCTGTTAATATTTTCTGACATAAGACTAAGTTTCGGCATTTGCACAAGCTAAGGTACGAATCTTAAAATTTTCGAAGTAGTTGAAGATGTTTGGACCACAGGTTAAAAAAGAAAATTAAAGAAAGAAAGAAAGAATACAAAAGAAGAAGAAGCATCACAGTCAAATGTTATAATTGTAGCTGTAACTTAATTACTTCCCTTCCTTTTTTTTTTTTTTTTTTTTTACCGCTCCTGGCTTTCTTCTTAGAAGGAACAGGAGAAAAAGCCCTTATGTAGTGTTATTAGCTTGTCAGTCTTTTTGTACAGCTGAAGCAGAATCCAAAGAACAAAGAGAGGTAAAAGCACTTTGTAACTACAATGGTTTGTTTGTAAACTCATTCCGGGGGTGTAAAATGAAATATGTTGGGAGTTTTGGGTGGCTTTCTTGGAACAGAGAAAGGGAAGGTTGAAAAAAAAAGTTGTCCATTTCGGTTAGAAAGTATCATTGTAACAGTTGTTCAGATAAGGAAAACGAAGAGGAGGGGAAGACGAAAACGAAGAGGACAAAACGAATGGCAGAAAACGAATGGTAAATTTTCCTGGTGAAACGAAGAGGGGAAGATGAAAACGAAGAGGAGAAGACGGAAACGAAGAACGAAGAGGGGAAAACGAAGAGGAGAGCTTTTGCTAGGGTAAAACGGTAGCGTTTCAAATACAAGAGGAAACGGCGTCGTTTTGCTTTAGTTTTCGGGGTTTGACCCGGGACAAATAGCAGAACTCTTTGTGCAAATTATCAACTCTGGTTACCTGCATAATAGTGCCAACATCGAATTGCTTCGTCAATTGAAATATATGATCAGCCCAAAGATGCTTTGCTTTGTAGCTTTTGAGAACCTGAAATGGTTATTACAACCAACAGTGAAAATTGGGTGAAGAAGTGATAATACTAGCATAATTCCATATGCTTATAGAGGATAAACCGATCAAAGAAAGAAACAAGATAGAAATGATGATCTCAGCACCTTAATATCATGCAATAATAATCATCACGTCTTCCAGGCAGCTATCCATCCTCAACTGAAACAGAGCAGACCCAGCCATCACTTAGTTTTCAACATTACTACAAAGTACCCCAGAAATTGTCTCTCAAGAAGTTTCACGTAACAAATTATCGTACACTGTAGTAAATTGTTATATTCAATACAAAAATCAAAATATTAGAAAATATTGCACATTCCTATGAGACATTGGCAAAAGATAGAAATTTAATTCAAAATATAATTATTATCATTATTACAAGTAACAATGAAGCAAAACAGAGGAGGAGGAGAAATTACCGGCGGGTGATAGTAATTGCAACCGTTCGAGAATTTAAAACTCGATGTGGGGAATGTGAGATATCTTATGCCAGTCTTCTAGAATAGGACATCGCCCAATACTCAATTCCTGCAGTGTCGACGTTTGAAGAAGGTCATCTGGCAACACCTTTAATTTGGGGCAACAATCAATTTCCAAGGAAGAAAGACGTGGCATGATGGAGATGTTTTCCTTCCTCGTAACCCTGTAATCCCACTCTTCCAATTCTTCCATGTCCCAAATTTTAAGTGATTTCAATTTGGGGAAGGCAATAACTGATGATGATGATGAAGATGAAGACGGGTCATCATCACTACTTTCCTCTATTCCCAAAACCTCATTACCCACTCTTTTTACACTGTTCAAATTTTGCAGGGCGAGTTTTTCCAGAGGCAATTTTCCCAGAGGAGGCAAATGCTCACAGTTAAGACACCCGTGAAGAAATAAATTCCTTAGATTGGTTAGCGAAGTCAACCATTTGGGAAAAATGTTGCCTCCATATAATAAAATCCATAATTCCTCTACATTCAAAGGCGGCTGTAAGGCTTCAAGAAGTTGTTCATCTTTCTCATTCTTCCTCCTCCTTTCTTCATCTTCCCCATTTACAACTTCACCTCCTTCTTCTTCTTCATACCCCCCATCCTCACCTTCATCTTCCCCACCTTCATCTTCATCCTCTTCTTTATCTTCCCAATCTTCGTCTTCCCAATCTACAACTTCAAACAAAAGATACAAACGACGGAGGTTTTCCATATTTTTGAGTTCTAATCTCTCAGCCTCATCTACATGTGACAAATTACTCAGCCCTTCTATTCCACATTCTCAAAGGAGTTGAAGATTTTTCAGACATTCAAGCCTACACGTACTGCCACCATCAACACCTCCACCCACAACAAACTTGTCTAATGTTCGAAGATCGGTTAATTTGGAAATCCCTATTGGCATGTACTTCAACGAACAAGTAAGACCATTTAGCAAACTCCTCATGTTCTTTAACTTCCCAATCCCTGCAGGCAATTCTCTTAGATTTCGGCACCCCTAATATCTAGCTTTTGTAAATTATATAATTCACAAAAAAGTATCAGGCAGTCTCTCTATGTGTAATTCAGACAAATTAAGATATTTTAAATGCATCAATTTTCCGACATCTTCTGGAATTTCTCTAATCAAATTTGGGTCAGGGCAAAAAAGCAAGAACGATTGCCTTATAACTAATGCTCTTAAACACGCCAATTTACTAAATAACTCAGGAAGGATGCTACTATCAAGAGACGAATTGGAAGGACTTTCATCATCAATTAGGAGGGTACGCAATCTATTAAGTCCATGAATGGACATAGGAAATGAAGCGCCTCCTTTAAACTTTAACCCTAAGGGACGGACTTTCCCACCAAAAGAGTTTATGACTGATTCTTTGGTACCATTAATTTCTAGCCACAAACATTCTTTGGTACTTACAAATTGAGCAAAATCACGTACTATGTCATGCATCTTGCAACTCATAATATCATCATCATTTTTCTCAAACTCTTGAAAGAAAGAGCGTGCTGCTAAGATGTTGAAACACTCTTCCCCAGTCATCTCCATCTCTTCATATTCTTCTGCATTAAGGTAACCTTGAGCCATCCATAGTGAAATTAGCTCCTCTTTATACATATTGTAGTCTTTCGGAAAGACAGCACAAAATGAAAAATATTGTTTTACCATAGAATTGGACAACAAATCATTATAACTCAACAATAAAGGAGTCAAAAGACCTTTCCCAATCTCTTCTGCCTTCCACATTTCACTATTTAAAATTCTTTGCCAGTCGTTTATTGCACTTTTAGAACGCAAGAGATTTCCTATTACCTTTGCAGCAAGAGGCAAGCCTTTGCACTTGCGTGCAATTTTTTTCGCCCGATTGGTTCTAATCTTTCACAATCCTCGAAAGATTGACCGAAAAATGGTAATCGCTTAACAACGACCAGCAATCCTCTTCAGTCAATTGGTCAATGAAGATAATATTTATTGATCCCATCATACGTGCAACTAACTCATTACGTGTAGTAACCAAAATTTTACTTCCGTGGAGACCATGATTTAAACAAAGGAAGAATGGTGCCCATTTCTGAATTTATTTTTATACTGTAAAAGGATCAAATTACTCACAAAGTTATTTTAGCTTTCATGATATAAACAAATAATCATCATTTAATTTCAATAGAAAGAAGTATTCTAGGTAGAATTGACTTCTTTAGCAGGGACTTCTTACTCTATTAGGTTAATAATGCATCGATTGTCACGTCATTAATTTTAGATTTTAAACTTTATATTCAAACTTTGTAAGATCATCATTTCTCCTTTTTTATTAAAAAAAAATTAACTTCTTGCATGATCTAATTGGTCTCGTTTCCTCTGAACAACGTTTTCTTTAAAACACACTTTTCCTCCCCAAACTCCTCATCTCTTCCTCACCAAATCTTTGGAGGCAAAAATCTTTCTTGCCTTCTCCAGTGGATTCTTGTTTTTTTTTGTTGCACCCACCTCTTCCTTATGATTTGAGGATGGGTGTCTTGTTCTGGCCTTCTTCACCTTAAGGTGGTTGTTCTAGTTCAATTTTCTCCTCCTTTGGTTTTGAGGATGGCTGCTATGCGTCCATTCAGATCTTGATCTGTGATGGTAATAATGTACCTGTTATGGTGATAATGTTGGTTTAATTTCTATTTTCCTGTACATAACCCTTCAACTTTTAGATCTAGAGTCTATGTTTCTCATGTTTGTAAAGTTAGAGGGTGTGAATCAATTTTAACGATAAATCTATTTTGCTACGAGCTGGAGAGCATAAATATGGTGGTGGAGATTATTTCGAAAGAGCCATGGAACCCCAAATGGAGCTTGAATTATATGTGCACTGCGAATGGAAGTTTTTCTTCTAGTGTACACGTGTTTCTTCCTACTCTTCAATAAAATTTTATGGGTCAATTCAATTGATTACTATAATAGATCTTTGTAACTAAAACAGATCTCTGTATTTTGATCTTTGTAATGTGAACTAGTGATGTACTGCAAGTAGTTGTATTGTTGTTATTTTTTTAATGAAATATTAATATTTTCCTATCAGAAAAATCTTAAAATTTTAGTTTTAATTCAGACAAAATGAAGGAAAAAGAAAAAACCAACAATGTACTTTAATAAGAAAAAGAATCTTTCACATAATATATAACTGAAAGTTTGAATAACCAAAGTTAAAACTTAATTAAAAAAAAGGAGCAAAAAGGGAATAAAAAGAAGAGCTTGTTAAAGAAAGAAGCTGAGAGAGTCAGTGGGTTGGTGAATGATGATATTGTTGTTGTTGTTGTTGTTACTATTATTTATGTCGTAAAAGCATATGCAGAGAGAGGCAGAGCAACCCAATAATCCTGTATACTTCGTGTTTATCCATTAAATGTAATTGTGATGGTTCGATTGAGCGAATAAAATCGCATGGTTAATATTAGTTGGTTTTATGTTGGTGTTGATCCAACATAGCCAAAGCCTTATTTAAATCCTAACAAATGGTGGGACTTGGACTTAGACTTGTTTCTACAAACATTTAGTGTTTAGCTGCTGCAAAATTTCATAACTTAATTTCATAACTTAATTTCATAACTTAATTTCATAACATAATATTTCACATAAATGTAGATAATAATTATTAATACAGTAACAAAATGAAAATTATTAGTTTACAAATTACAAATCTGAATTTTTTGTTTGTGAGAGGGAATTCAAAAGGGAGAGACTAAACAAATGTGGTGACAAACGACATGTATTACCAAACCTGAAAATACGAAGTCTAGGCAACTGAAAACATCTCTATCAATTGCAATGAACCGATCAAAACCATTTATAATTAACCAAAATCAAAAAAAAAAAATCACAACTACTATTTGTTTTGATCACCCCTGCTTTTTCTTAGCATAACTCTTAGGAATAAAAATTAACAAAAAGTGCCAAAAGGGAAGCATTAAACACAGCATTAAACCCAAAATCCCTGCGCAACCAAATCCCGTAAAATGATAATACAGACTGGAGCTGGTGGTTTGCTTCGTGACTTTACTGGAAATTGGATCATGGGATTTATAGTGAACCTTGGAACGTGTTCAGTCCTTTCGGCTGAACTTTGGGGGCTGCTGCATGGATTGAGAATGGCATGGGAAAATGGGTTTAGGCGTGTTCAAGTTGGAGTGGATAACAAAAGTGTAGTGCATTTGTTGACAATGGCCTCTGTTCCAGAAACTGAAAATGCCACTCTTATCAAGGCTATTCGGAAATTATTAGAACAGGATTGGATCGTTCAACTTGAGCATGTGTATCGAGAGGCAAATTGTGCTGCTGATTTTCTCGCTACTTATAGCTTAAATTCCCCTATAGGATTGCATGTTCTCCTTTCTCCTCCTCCTGAAATTGTTGGCATACTTTGTAAGGATGCGTATGGGATTGCACACTCCCGATTAGTGTTGCCTTAGCTCCCTGAGAGCCCATTTCTAATCAAAATAATAATAATAATACAGACTGCTTTGTCTGTAGCAGTCTGTGTTATCATTGGTTATTGATATTTTGAGGTTTAATCTTAAATAATAATAACAAAAGAATAAAATTTTATCAAGATTTAACGAAATAAGTTGTAGCTTAATAATTGGTAAATGAGGAATGTCAACCAAATATCGTCAAAATAAATAATAAATTGTCGAGTTGAGATAATTTATTTGAATAATTTTTTTTTTTTTTTTTTTTGTCTATCATTGTAAATTTAAATAGGGACAAATTTTGGGGTGCCAATATTACCACTCTTATACTATACATAACATTCTAAAAAAGAAATTAGAGTGGTAATATTTGACTCCCTCAATTTCTTTCGATAACCCCTTTTTTTCAATTAACTATATCCTTTTTTTGCATTGGTCACAAGTGCAATAGGAAACAAAGACTGCTTCGTCTGCAGCCAAAGGTTGCACATTACGACGACGGTTGCATGGTGGTAGACGTGAAGGAACCTGAAGAAGCATTACAAAGGTAGTTTGCGTCACATATAGATGAGGTAGTTTTTTTTTTTTGTAGCCAAAGGTAGTTTTGTTTTGGCTATTTCTGCTCAATCAAACTTGTGGATTGCATGCACTCAACATGGAATGGACGCAATGGATTTGCTGGGATCACCCAAGCCGAAGAAGCATGAACCTGGGACCAATTTGTTGACAAAAATTTAGGCATAAAATATACAAATCAAAGTCGAGTAAGATTTAAGTAAAATTGGGGAATGTCTTCTACGGTGAAGTACATCGAGTAAGGACTTCTACAATCGGGCTAGAAAGTACAACTAAAATCTGGTAAGAGTTTCGTAGAGCATAATTTTTAGGGTCCAACGTTAAGAGTATTTTGTAAACATTTATAATTATTACTTAAATTGATCTAATCTCATACTCTAATATAAAAAAAAATCTAAAATATCTCTAATAATTTTATGAAAATTATTATTTAACAATCATATTTACTACATAATATCAACGTTTGTATTATAATTAGAGCTAATACTAAACAAGAACTCGAGTACGATCAAGTAATTAAAAGTTATGGCTTTTTGGCATTACAAGATGATTCAAACTTAAACTAGCGATCAAAAGTCTATCAAAGAAATCACAAAGACGCTCTGTTTGACAAATCTGCAGTAGAATTTGCACAATTTACCTGGGTTACAGAGAGTGAATAAGATTCCAAAGCAACAGGCCATTATTATTATTAAGAAAACAATTCATCGCTAGAACAAAATTAACAATTCATCGCTAGAACAAAATTAACTTTTCTAACTTACTAGAATTTAACTGGAGAAAAATTGGAATATACGACATTGTATCACATATAGTATTTAGACATCAAGAAAAGAATCCCTCTATCAGGAACTACACTTGCCAGGAAACACGGTGAATACCACCACCTCCCTACTAGTTCTTAGATGTCTCAAAAGAGTTTGATGAGGACTTCCGTGTTGTATCTCTTCGACAGGCAGCAAAATTGGGCAATTGACTAGATTAACTCCAAGAAATTCAGAGGGCGCTAATTAAATACCCTTTTAACAGTATCTTTTTATTCTTCTCCAATCTAACAGTTATTTGGGAAATCTAAATGAGAGTCATGCATCAAAGGCGTCAAATTTTGGCTACAAAGCAGCCTGGAAAAGGCTTTACCCTCTGAATGAGAGCATGAATTCGAAAAATATGATGAATGAAGAAACAAAGGCATAATACCACAAGAAGTAAAACTTTTCCCCAGAGCTCTGTTTCTGTTTGTGCTGAAGCCAATGGAAACCGATGGAAATGAATTTCTACGAATTAGACATATCAGCCAAAACAGGTACTCTGTACAAGCAAAGTAAAAGAGAGTTACAAAAAAATTTAAATTGATATGATAATTAAAATTTCAGTCACCATATAATCAATAGAAAACTTTGTATACAATGATTTATTGCATATTAAGATTGTATAGCTAAATTTTAATTGCTATACAAAATATGATATTAGCATTGGGAGACCGCACCAAAACGTACCTAATTGAATGTGCCTTTTCACAGCCATTGTACAAGCTTTGAAGCATTACCACAAATGCTTTTTCAAACCCGTGAACATGATGCACCCGAGAGATGCAAGATATGAAATTGTTACTACAGCCAGCATTGAAACATTTGTTAAGAAAGGAAGTTCATGAAAATACGCCTTAACAATCATTAGATACTCGTCTTCAGCAATCAATTCATCTGTAATAACAATTTTCAAAAAGCATCAACTGCTTTAAGCTCCTCAACATCACAGAGATCTTCAATTAAAATAGAGCAGATCCGGCCATCACTATTCCTTCTACTGATCTTTTGCTTTAGAAAACGCTTGAATTGCAAAATGCGTGTAAGTACTCTGAATGAATGTGCAATTGCACGAGCTGGTGATACTCTTTCAAACCCTTGGAGATGATACTCTACATAACATGATAACCTGATAACACAAAGAAACACAAAGAAACACAATGAATATTAAAGGATATTCTCACAATGCAAATTTGTGCAAATTATCAAGTGTGGTTACCTGCATAATAGTGTCAACACCAAATTCCTGCCTCCATTGACGCATATGATAATATTAGCACAATTCAATATGTTTATATAGGATAAATGATTCTAAGAATGAAACAAGATAGAAATGATGATCTCAGCACCTTAGCATCATGTCTTTCAGGCTGCTATCCATCCTCAATTGAAACAGAGCAGACCCGCCATCGCTTCCTTCTTCAAAGTCCAGGAACCAAACGTTGCACAATAACCATAGTGATAATCCTTGGTTACCCCAATGTTCTCCATAGAGTCTTCAAAGTCAACCTAAAAATGAAATAAAATTGCAATGCAGGTGGAAATGAAAATTCTAAAAATAAAATAAAATAAAAATGCAATGCTTGAGCTTGAGCTTGCTTTAATGATCATAATATCAAATTTTGATATATCTTTACTTCTCTGTGGCTCAAGCATTTACTTCTCTGTTCTTGTTTATTCACAACAAGATATCAATAGAAGAAGATGGAAATGAAATTCGATAAAATAAAGCAAGTGAATTACCAGCAGAACATTTTAGCAATCCTTTGGCTAAACTTTTCATTTTCTTAGCATACTCTCCTGCCTGCATCATTAAAACCAAATTAGATTGGACATGTGAATTGCTAGTGTGGTTCTGACATTTCCTCAAATCCCTGGTGAACATAATTACACTCGTATGAAATAAAACAAAGTGGGCTAATGTACTACTAAAAACAATTACAAAATTACTTAAAAGAATTAAAAAATTACACAATTACTATAAATTATATATAAAAAAATACGATTATCATTATACAAGATAAAATTGATAATTTAGTTTTCAACATTACTGCAAATGTATCACAGAGATTTTGTCTCTCAGGAAGTTACACACAACAAATTTTCGTACAATAAAAAATAAATTGCATTGGGATTTTCTATGATATTGTATGAAACTTTACAAAAGAGCACATATTTTTTAAAAGTAAATAAATATAGAAATTTCAACAGACTACACTTGTATTTTTTTATTATTTAATCTTTAGAAAACAAGTTTAACAGATTTGATAACTAGGAAGCAACAACGAAGTAAATCAGAGGAGGAGGAGAAATTACCGGCGAGTGATATCTTACGGCGACCACTTGTATTCCAGAAGGTAATCCGGCAGCGTCGACGTTCAAAGAAGGTAATCCGGCAGCACCTTTAATTTGGGGCAATACCAAATCGTCAAGGAAGAAAGACGTGGCATGATGGAGATGTTTTCCTTCCTCGTAATCCTGTAATTCCACTCTTCCAATTCATCCAATCCCCTAATTTCGAGTGATTTCAATTTGGGGAAGGCAATAACTGATGATGACGATGAAGATGAAGATGGGTCGTCCCAATAACTGCTTTCTTCTATTCCCAAAAACTCATTACCCACTCGTTTTACACTTTTCAAGTTGTCAATTGTGAGTCTTTCCACAGGCAATTTTCCCAAAGGAGGCAAATGCTCACAGTTAACGCAGTAGAAAAGGCTTAAATCCCTTAGATTGGTTAGCAAAGTCAACCATTTGGGAAAAATGTTGCCTTCGTAGAATTTAATCCCTAATTTCTCTACACTCAAAGGCGGTTGTAAAGCTTCAAGAAGTTGTTTGTCTTTCTCATTCTTCCTCCTCCTTTCTTCATCTTCCCCATCTACGACTCTAACAAACTCAAGACGCAAACGAAGGAGGTTTTCCTTATTGTAGAGTTCTAATCTCTCGGCCTCATCTATATGTGACACATTACTCAGCCCTTCAATTCCACATTCTCGAAGGAGTTGAAGATTTTTCAGAGATTCAAGCCTACACGTATTGCTACCATCAACACCTCCACCCACAACAAACTTTGCTAATGTTCGAAGACTGGTTAATTTGGAAATCCCTAATGGCATGTATTTAGACGAATAAGTTTCACCATTCAGTAAACTCCTCATGTTCATTAACTTCCCAATCCCCGCAGGCAATTCTCTAAGATATCGGCACCGCCTAATATCTAGCTTTTGTAAATTATATAATTCACACAAAGTCTCAGGCAGTCTCTTTATACGTAGTCCACACAAATTAACATATTTTAAATGTATCAATTTTCCAACATTTTCTGGAATTTCTCTCATCAAATTTGAATCTCGACGAAAACGAAAGGAAAATTGGCTTATAACTAACGCCCTTAAACACGCCAATTTACTAAATAACTCCCGAAGGATGCTACTGTTAAGAGACGAATTGACAGAACTTTGGTCATAAATTAGGAGGGTACGCAATCTATTAAGTCCATGAATGGACATAGGAAATGAAGCGCCTCTTTGAAAATTTAACCCTAAGTGACGGATTTTGTCACCAAAAGAGTTTATGACTGATTCCTTGGTACCATTAATTTCTAGCCACAAACATTCTTTTCTACTTACAAATTGGGCAAAATCTGTACTATGTCATGCATCTTGCAACTCAAAATATCATCATCGTCATTTTTCTTAAATTCTTGAAAGAAAGAGCGTGCTGCTAAAACGTTGAAACACTCTTCCCCAATCATCTCCATCTCTTCGTCTTCTTCTGCATTAAGGTAACCTTGAGCCATCCACAGATTAATCAATTCTTTTCTTTTCATATTCCAGTCTTTTGGAAAGATAGCACAATATGAGAAACACCGTTTTACCATAGAATTGGAGGGTAAATCGTTATAACTCAACAACAAAGGAGCCAAAAGACCTTGCCCAATCTCTTGTACTTTCCACATTTCACTATCTAAAATTCTTTGCCACTCTTTTACTGTAATTTTAGAGCGCAAGAGATTCCCTATTACCTTTGCAGCAAGAGGCAGGCCTTTGCACTTGTGTGCAATTTTTCGCCCGATTGGTTCTAATTTTTCACGATCATCGAAAGAACGACGGAAGAATGCTAACCGCTCGAGCAACGACCAGCATTCCTCTTCAGCCAATTGCTCAATGAAGATAATATTTGTTGATCCCATCATACGTGCAACTGACTCATTACGTGTGGTAACTAAAATTTTACTTCCGTGGTGACCATTCTTTAGACAAAGGAAGAATGGTTCCCATTTATTGTAATTCCCATCCCATACATCATCTAAAACAAGAAAAAACTTTTTTCCTTCAATTGATCTATGGATATGGCTCATAAGAGATTGGAATTCGCTTAAACTAGAAGCTAACTTGCCTAGACCTTCAATGATTGCTTTGGCAACCCTAATCTCCTCAAAATTGTCTGATACACACACCCATATAACTTTTTCAAAATTTCTTTTCACCTCATCATTATTATCGGCCAGTTGTGCAAGAGTGGTTTTACCTATACCCCCTAACCCAACTAGTGAGATGACATGGAGGCCTTTTTGTTGTTCACTACTTTCACACAACAACTTGCTTAAGAGCTCATTTTTCTCATCAACTCTACCGCAAACCTCTCCCTCATCAATCAAGGAGATGGTTCGCTCTCGCTCTGGTTTCTTAACACTGTTACTCACATTCTCAACAAAGTTAAACCTATCTTTTCGAGCGGCAATTTCATCTAGCTTTTCACTGATTTCTCTAATCTTGACAGCAATATCATGACGAAGACTGAGTTGTTTGAAACCACCAAAGCAGTTTGAGGCAGCAGGAAAGAAGGAACATACCTTCGTCAAAAGAGTAACAAAAGCATTGGCGTCATCATCATCGCCACCCTCATCAAGCTGCAATTTCCGTGTTTCAGTGATCCACTCATCCAACACATCTTCCATGTCGTAGGATGCGTCTCTGAGCTCATCCAGCCAATCAGTAACAGCTTTGTCGAGCTTCATTTGCCTCTGCTCTGCATCTTCCAGCACAGCTTGAATGGCTCGAAGATTTTTGGTAAGCTTTTCCACTTCTTGTTCGACACCCGTCACAAGCCTCCACTTTTCTTTCACCTGATCTTGAGGAATGGATTTCAGCTGGTCCAAGAGAAAGGAAACGATCGCATGAGCCATTCTGATATTAGATCAAATGGAAAATGCAGCAATTGCTTTTCTTGCTAAAATGCTCAGAGGAAAGTAGCTTTTATGTATTCTGTGAGAATATTCATTCAAGCATGTTTGCATTCTTCTTATACGTACAATAGGAGATATTTAATTTTTACCCTTGAGTCAATGTCAATGTGAACGTTCTTTTGTGCTGTAAATTAAAGGAGTCCCCACAGGAGTTACCGTCTGGGGCTAGCTTTCTGCTCAACCACGTCAATAATTGTACAACATCTGCCCTGTTTGTCCGATTCATAATAATTATTCAGACTACTGAGCATCTGCTCCACCACCTCAATAATTGTACAGCATCTGCCCTGTTTTTATGATTCATCCTCATAATAATTATTCAGACTACTCAGCATCAGAACTTGTAAAATTTCTTATATTATAAGTAACAAAATATTTGTAAACTACGACAAAAAGGTTATAAGTAACAAAATACTTGTAAACTACGACAAAAAGCTTGGAGCAATCTACTGATGAACCTTCTGAAGTTATATGCAATAGACTAATTTGATCTAGAATAATCTTAGAGTTGGAACAATTTTAAAATAAATGATGTCTTATTATAAAGACATGTCTAATTAATTTTGCCATAGAAGAGGTATATTTTGATATTTAATAAATATCATACTATGGTCTATGACTTACCCATATTACAAAGAAAATATGTGGAAGATAAGTAAGGAATAGAGCTTTCAACGACGACTTATAAAATTGCTTTTGATAAAACTGTCCTGATGAAATGAAATTATTTGAAATGACTAAGAATTTAATTAGCCTCTCAAAAAGGTCTATTTATTGCTTGACTTCTCGAGTTTAAAATTCGAATGTCAAAATAGATAAAAATTTTAAAAAATTATTTTGAGTTTTATCCATCCGTTTACCATTTTAATATATAAAACTCTCCTATTGCTTTAAAGTGTCATTTTTTTATTTTAAACAAGTCTCAGCCAAAGATTAAATTGTCATATGTTCGCAAGATATTCAGCACAACAGTTGAGGGAAATTTCTTCATCCTTGAGCAGAAAATACAAAGAAAAACATAGTTCGCAATTTTTGTAGCAAAAATAATATTTTGTTCCATATGGGGTAAATCTTCACGAGGCCTAAGTTCAAACTTTAAATGTTAGTTGGGGATTAATTTTAGACTGTTTTTTCTATTTATAGTTATTATGTAGTCGTTGGGAATTTCGGAATTTGAGAATTTTGCTTGCAGCTACAGGCTGCAGCTATTTTATTTGGCGACTTTGATTCATAATTGAAGTTACTGTCGCAAGTAAAACTTAAAAAATAATTAACAAAATAAAAATCAAAGACTTAGGCCCAAGTTTTTATCAAAATTTTAATAAAAGGCTATTCGTCATTTTGTCATAATGAAAAAATAATTAACAAAATAAAAATTAAAAAATCGAGTTACTTGATTTTATTTTACAAAATTTTCTATTATATGTATAAAGTTTATATATCAAGTGCTTTGGGGTCAAATTAGTCTTTTTATACCTAATTTTTAATATTTCAATTTGAAGCCTCAAAATTTTTCAAAGCTACGGTCACGATCCCCACTAGGAGTGGGCAAATTTGTGTTCAAATTAACTTGATTCAGTTTCGGGTTGATTAGGTTAGAATATTTAGATTGGATTGGATTAGATAAAAAAGTATGAGAGAAATTAATTGAGCTTCTCCCAAAAAAAATACATACAGATGATTGATATATAACCATTAAATAATAAATATGTTAGACTTATTTTATTTTTGAGCCCTAAAGTATGAGAGAAATTAATACTTTCCGAATTTATTTTTTGTACCGTAAAAATCAAATTACTGACAAAATTATTTTTAACTTTCATGATGCAAACAAACAAATCATCATTAACTTCAATGAAATAAGTATTCAAGGTAGAATTGATTTCTGTAGCGGAATATGATGTATTTGGGACTTCCTACTCTATTAGCTAGGTTAATAACATGTTAATTGTCACATCATTAATTTTAGATTATAAATTGTATATTCAAACTTTGTATGACTGCTCCTTTTTC
This sequence comes from Citrus cavaleriei, assembly GCA_030448935.1. Taxonomy (NCBI): domain Eukaryota; kingdom Viridiplantae; phylum Streptophyta; class Magnoliopsida; order Sapindales; family Rutaceae; genus Citrus; species Citrus cavaleriei. The sequence goes on along the minus strand of JAUJEM010000054.1, from coordinate 240,196 downwards.
AATGATCTAACTAATTGATCTTGTTTCAAAAGAAACAAAAAATAAAAATAAAATTAAGTAATGCCATGATCTAATTGGTCTTGTTATTGACATGTACTAATGCATTCTATATTTCTAACTTTGTACATTTCATGTCGCAAAATTTTATTAAAGCTGGGATTATTTATGTTCTAATACTTTGAACATTAATTTTTAATCTACTCTTTAGAATACCAAAATAATCCTTACCTAAACATCTTTCATAAATGTTTTTTGCTGGGGCTGCAAAAATTCATAATCTAATTCTAGTTGATGTGCCTTATGTTCCATCACATTAATGTAGATAATAATAATAGTTAATTCATTAACAAAATTCATAATCTAGTTTTAGCTGATGTGGCATGTGTGTCGTATGACATAACTGTAGATAATAATAGCTAACACATTAACGAAAATGAAAAATACTAGTTCACAAAATACAAATCCGAATTTTGTGTGTGAGGGAATTTAAAAAGGAGAGACTAAAAAAATGTGGTGACAGATGACATTTATGATCCCTGCTTCTTTTTCTTATTTGTTTTTATCATCCCTGCTTCTTTTTCTTAGCATAGTGATGGTTGTTGAAGCCAACAAAAATAAATATCTACTCTCAATAAATTGCGTATAGTGATTGAGCAGGGTCGTGTCCACAAAGATCGGTAATTATTTAAATCATTTTAAAATGTAAAATGCAAAATAGGGGGATTCTTGACAATAATAAAAATCAAATTAAAATAACAAGAATGCAAATTAAAATTGTAATTCAAATTGGGAAAAGCTCTGGTTGAAGGAATTAACTCAGCTTGATTCAACTACTTATCATTGATTCAAATATAAATCATTACTACTTATGAATAGACCGGTTATAGCTACTGAGACCCTCTAATAGTTAATCTCTCATTAACTAGTCGATAACCAAGGTACGACCATTGGTTATTTCTCTAATCAATAGATAACCCTAGCTACGATCATAGGGTTTAATCAATTGACAGCCTGAAAAACCAGAGAGACTCAAATCCTAATCAACAAACGCATACGATGGTTCATTTAAATTAGATTGTTTATTCTCATAACACAACGCACTGCTATGCTATTTGTCACAAATATTAAAATTTTCATACGATGAATCTTTAATTGACAATATATTAAGTTGATAATTAAATAGTGGTCAATTATCTAATTAACAAACATAATCATGACAATAATTTAGAGAATAAATAAATATCCAAAAAGCAATAAAACAATTAAAGCATAAGAAAGATCTCACAGTAATGATGGAAAAGAAAATTTTAGATCTAGGGTTTCTTTTTCTTCTCCAAAAATCTCCTCCCCCTCTGTTTTTCACGTCTCCTTTCTCTTATAGAGTTTTCCCAAAAATAAAATACTAATATCTAAAATATTATCTAAATATTAAATTCAAAATTACAAAAATAACCAAAAAGACAAAACATGTTAAAATAAAAACTGTAGGTCCTTAGTTGACAAAGACGCGCCCACGCCTTATCAACAAAGTTTTTCTGAAGCTCATAATTTCTCCAGGAAAACAATCATCCTCAAACATCATATTGTAGCTCAATTTTAGCACCAATCAATAGAAGTGCACCTACAAAAATAAAATACAAGTAAATAACTATTATTAAGTGCAAAATATCGATATTAAAGGAGGTAAACAATGCAAAATTAGTGCATAAATTACACTCTAACACATAGCTCTTGGAATAAAAATGAACAAAAAGTGCCAAAATGGACGCATTAAACACAGCGTTGAAGCACCAACCCCAAATCCCAGAGCAACCAAAACCTGTGAAATGATAATACAGCATAAAAACCGAAACAACAAAACCAAACACAAACTGAACAATCTGACAATCAGTGACCAATCTCTTCCACTTTGGCCGCAACCCCATCACACACAACAGATAGTACCCGTACATGATCACATGCACACTTGCATTGGTGACAAGTGCAATAGGAAACAAAGACTGCTTCGTCTGTAACCAAAGGAAGCACATTACAACGACGGTTGCATGGTGGTAGAAGTGGAGGAACGTGAGCCGTTGGATGGAATTTGACAAAATGATCAAAATGGTGTCTAAGAATTCGAGTATTTTGGAGAGGTAGAAGATGTAAGCGTAGAAGAAGAGAGGGCCAGACGGAGAAATGGTAGGGGGGATGGAGGATGATGGAGAGCGTGCAACCAACGGCCATGTTGAGGGAGAGGAGGAGGGTGAGGTTATGGACGGCTGTGATGGGCTTGAGGATGTGGGGTCCAATGAGAGGTGATGATGATGGTGATGTTGATGTTGATGTGTGGTAGAGGATGAATGTGAGGGAGAGGTAAGTGAGAATGGAGAGAATGAGGAAGTGTGGGGAGGAAGCTAGTGTTTGGTTCTGAGTCCATGTGAGCTTGAGGATTTGGGGGTGGTTTACAAGCCAATATTGGAGTGTTGAGGTAATTGAATATGAAGCCATGGCTGGTTTTTGGGAGGAGATAGATTTGGAAGAGATGACGTTGAGAGGAACGGGTGAGTTTATAAAGTTTTGGGATAATGTGGAGGGTATTTTGGACATATTGTTGTCTTAGCTTAAATTTTGGAACAAGATAATCAATAATAAACTTTTTTTTTCATATCAATTTAAAACTCCGAGTGCGTTTTCAAAAATTGTTTTCCTTTTTCCATTTCTGGATTTTAAATTGTAAATTTATTAAAGGAAGTTAAATCAAGTGATCACTTTTTTTTTTCATGTAAAGCAATTAATCTATTTTGTGATTTAAGCAAATATTGAGTTGCGTACTTTAACGATATTAATATTTGATTAGAAATTTCATCTACCGAAACTACAAAAGTTAATATTTTTTATTAAATCAAAATTAAAATTAAGAGATGACTTATTGTCTGCCAACTGTCATTAAACGAAGCAATCACTCACGCACGAAAACAAAAAAAGTGATATATTCATTTTAACGTAATTTCATACCAACATATCATTCTTTTCTATCGTACAATGACCTCTTTAATTATAAAATATGGTAAAAGGAGATGGGTTCGAGGTCTGGCGTCCAGGCCTTTGTGACAACGGCATCTTCGGACGTGGGTGTCATTAGATTGTTGGCTATTTTCTGCTCAATCAAACTCGTGGATCACGTGCATTTTAATGACCTCTTTAATTATAAAAGGGAGCCCCTATGTTACATTGAATGTACCATACACAACCCACAAGAACCACAATAATTATGGGACCCACATAATTGTGTGGTTCTTGTTGGTTGTGTATGGTACATTCAATGTAACATAGCAAAATCCATTATAAAATATGGTAAAAGGGGATGGGTTTGAGGTACGGCGTCGAGGCCTTAGACTTTTGGCTATTTTCTGCTCAATCAAACTTGTGGATTACATGCACTCAACGTCGACAATATGGAAATGGGAGAAAATTATGTTAGTAAAATCAAGTCAGTCAAATAAGGTTGAGAATATACAATTACGTTTACATGGAACAGAACTATTTTTAGTCCAATTTCATGTTTGGATGTTGAGGTTGATGTGGAAAGGAGGGTACATAAATACAAAAAATTTATCTCAAATAACTCAAATAATTAATTTTTTTAACAACATCATCAATTAATTGATTTTATATATATTTTAAATATTTGATAAGAATTTGATAAAAAATAATTAAGTATTTAAATTTTTATTCATTTTTTATTTGTTTATTTTATTATGAATACCCAATAACTTACAATATAATTAATTTTCTTATTCAGACTACTCAGCATCAACTCCTGTAAAATTTCTTACATTATAAGCAACAAAATATTTATAAACTACTACAAAAGGCTTAGATCAATACACCGATGAACCTTCTAAAGTTATATATAATATATTAATTGTTGATCTAGAATTGTCTTAGTAGATAGATTTTTTGTTTAAATATAAATAATCAATAAATTTTTTATCGTTTAATAGATATTGATGTAATTTCGCCGGATCATATGAATCCATTATGAATTTCAGCGGAAATTTGAATGTGTTCTGGACCGTGCAAGTGAAATTTCAGATACAATCATCTCCTGACAATTTATTTATTATATTTGGGTGCTGCTCCTGTAACTTTATTATGTCATGACAAACTTCAAAATCTAATTTAGAGTGCGACTCAAATAATTGTAATTAGTAATTTATTACATCTGCAGTCGGATATTTTGTTGATAAAACAAAAAGAGAATAAAATCAATCCCATAATGATTTTAATAAATATCATACTACAAAGAAAATATGCGAAAGATAACTAAGGAATAAAGCTTTTCCACAATGATTTATAAAATTGCTTTTCGAGAACGGTTATGAAATTATATCAAATTACTAAAATTTAGTTAACCTCTCAAGAAGTCTATTTCTCGAGTTTAAAATTCGAATGTCAAAAAAGATAAAATGTTAAAAAAATATTTTAAATATTATCCACCCTTTTACTATTTTAATAAACAAAAAGAAGAATTACTTATTTTTAACATAGCAACCGGGGGCATAATATATCTGATGGATTTTTCTATAGAACAAAGCTTATTATATCTCCTACAAAAAATGTCATTTTTTGTTAGGAAAAAGACATTTATATCCCGAAAGTTTGGAGAAATGGTTACCAACGCTCCTAAGTTTTCAAGAAAAGATACTAAAACTTCTTTCTTACTACAATACCCTTTACCTTTATTATCCCAAAAATTAACTTTAATTTTTTATAGTAAAGGGAAATATAATATTAAAATAAATGTAATAATTTATACATTTTAAAATAATTTCAATATTTAAAAATATTTTAATATTTTACAATCTATTAATATATTTTATTATGTTAAAGTAAATTTTATGATAAATGTAAACATAACATTAAAATAAATGTAAACATAACATTAACATAACATTATTAGTATGTGAGACTTTTTTAATTGTAAAATGTATTTAATGCAAATATTTATTTAAAATCTCTACAATAAATACAAATATATTATTAAATAAATATATTAATTTACATATTTAAATTTATTTAAATATTATTAATCTACAACGTAGATTACATTATTTATATAATATTTGTGTTTATTCATTTGCAAGTTAAATTTTTCGGGATACTAAAGGTAAAGGGTATTATGGTCAAAAAGGAGTCTTGATGTCCTTTTTAGAAAACTTGTGGTGTTGGTGACTATTTCTCCAAACCTTGGAGATATAAATACCCTTTTCCCTTTTTCATTTTAAGCAAGTGGCAAACTAAAGATTAAACTGTCATAAATTCACAAGATATTCACCACAATAGTTGTAGGAAATTTCTTCTTCCCTAAGCGGAAAATACAAAAAAAAAAAAGAAAACATAATTAGCAATTTCACTAGCAAAACTAATATTTTATTCCATATCTAGGGGCGGAGCTCAGGGTAAATCTTCATGAGGCCCAATTTCAAATTTCAAGTGTTAGCTGGGGATTAATTTTATTCAGTTTTTTCTATTTATAGCTAGTATGTAGGGTATTCCAAAATTTGAGAATTTTGTGACTGATAATTGAAACTATTGTTGCAAGAGAAAACAAAATGAACAAAATAAAAATCAAAGAGGTAGGCCCAAACTTACAAACTTTTAAAAAAGGCTATAAAAAATAATTAACAAATAAAAATCAAACAATCAGGTTACTTTGATTTTATTTCACAAAATATACAATTAAAGTTTCATTATATGTATCAAGTATTCAAGGGCAAATCAGTCATTTTATACCTAATTTTGAATATTTCATTTAAAAACCTCAAAAAAATTTCAAAGCTTAGAGGGTGATGGTCCCCTCCAAGAGTGCGCAAATTTGGGTTTGGATCAACTTGATTGGGTTTTAGGTTGATTGGCTTGGAATATTCGAATTGGATTAGATCAAATCAAAACTTTGGGGTTGAGTCTAGATCGGATCAGGTTATAATTATATGAGGCCGAGGTTGGGTTTGAGTTCGAGGTTGGGTTTGAGTTAAATTTGAATTTGGGTCAATTATGATGGATTCAGATAATGTTCGGAACATGGGTAATTTTGGGCCTTTTTTGTTTTGATTCTTTTTCAAAATTATCTCATTTAGTTCATTTTTACTAATTTTAAACTAAAAAAAAAATGAAAACTACTACTATGAAATCAAATGAACAAAAATTAAAATAAACCAAAAATAATATTGTTAAATTATGCTATCCAGGGGTTATTGGTTATTATAAAAAAGTAGGACATAAATGATATATATTGATTACAGTATAGGGGAAAATTGTCATTCTCCCTCTATATATATATATATATAAAGAGTGGATATGGGGCCTTTTAATGCTTTAGCTTAAGAGCAAAAGTAAAAGATTATAAAGAAAAGGGTGTATATGTTCAGCAAGAGACTTCGTATTACCTTTGCATTAAGAGGCAAGCCTTTACACTTGTATGCAATTTTTTATTTTTGATTGGTTCTAAATTTTCAAGATCCTCAAAGGACCGCCAAAAGCATACTACTTGCTTAAACAGTGACTAACATTCTCTTTCAGCCAATTCTTTTACTGGGGCTGAGAGATCAAAAGCAAGTTTATTGGGGCGGAGCGATTACTTAATTTGACATAAATTAAGAGTAGACACCGGCTAATGAAAATTACATGCCAACTAAAGATATTGTCTTGGACAAATTGGCATAATATTTTATGCCAACGCTTGATATGAAAGCTTTGTTGCAACAACCCATTAATTATATTTATCTCTCTTTCTTCAAGGTATTAGGTAAATGCCCTATCCCAAAAAAAAGAAAAAAGAAAAAAAGGATTAGGCAAATGCATGTGAATTAGACATTTGGCCTCCGGGATCATATATTTATATTAAAGACAACCATATAACCACAAAGACAATGAAAAGTCTAAAAATTATTGTTCAATTTCTAATTCCTCGCAAGTGCGGAAGGAAACATTTTCCAAGAATAAAACTAGGATGCATCTCTAGGAATCGTTTTCCAACTGATCTATATTTTATAATATTTCAAGATTTCTTCATTTTTTTTCCAAAGAAAAAATTTAATTTAAGATTAAGCTCATTAAAAGATTAATGTCATTATAGATTCATTCAAAATATTATATGTGCATAAATACAGAAAATTCAAGTGAAACAATTGTGAGGGGTGCTCGGGTTTTAATGATCTTTTTTATCTTAATTAATTATTGGAAAATTTTATTGATTTTTTTTTAAATCCTGAGCAAGGTCAACTCCTATATGCTTTTCTACGTATGTACGTGTGCTTGTGTGTATGTGTAATAATTACAACATTGTCTGGTTAATCCACAATTTCATCAGCATCATTAACTCATAGTGAGTTGAGAAATAAGCTATGAATAAGTGCTTGAGAAGTTCAAAGATATTTTACTTATACTGATACAAAACGTCGAATGATATAAAATGTTGAGAACTAACAATAGTTTAGGACGACGGATAGAAAATTGATTTACAAACTCAGAGCTACCAAAGTCTCTTCGGCGGGGAAGTTTTACAACATTTTATATGGTGAGTGGATGTCCTACAAAACAGCAGTAGATTTCAAAGCAAATTTTGAAAAAGACCAAACTATGATCCCCAATATAATAATTTCTAGGTCGATAGACCCAATAGGATAATGATTGATAAAAAGAAATAAAATCAATGTTTATGGCTAGATTGTGATATAAATTTATTATCCAACTTATGTATTATATAGAGAGAGAAATGTCGGGTTAGCCAAGATCAGTTGTAGAAGAGGTTAATAATAATATCATAAATGTGAGGGAACATCTCTCCCCTTGAGCTAACTTTTGAAGTTGAGAGAGACCCAAAACCACCTAACATTGGTATCAAAACTCAAGTTCACCAACATCGCAACCAACAATCTAATTATAGGGAGAATTGATGTGTCTATGCTTCTAAACCAAGGCCCATGAGTGAGGGGAGATTATTGGGGTGATCCCACATTGGCTGTGCGAGGAGCTCATGGTGATTTCATAAGTGTGAGGAAAAATCTCATTTACTAAGCTAGCTTTTGACTTTTGAGGTTGAGATAAGCTGAAGACTAGCTTACATGAAAATTGTATAGTGTTGAAATAAAAATTCCACTACCAATGGTGGGCCTATTATTGACCGTTAAGTTTAAATATTAAAATATTCACACTAAATATCGAGGTTCATCATTAAAAAATAAAATAAAATAAATCCGCAGTTTTGGTAGCAACTCAAAAAGTCTAGGAATGGAAATTTTTTTGAATGAAATACTTAAAAAACAAATATTCAGTGATCACTTGATGTTTTAGACTTTATAAAAAATACACAACACTTTTTTTTTTTAAACAACAATTCCACCTGATGTTTACAAAATGTATCATTTCTACACTACTGTCATCACGCCGTTAGAATTTTACTGATGTCAGAATGATAAAATGAATTTTACTGATGTCAGAATTGTCACTGGGACAAAAACGACGTCGTGTTTAAAGAAGAATTATATAATCCCATCTGCCCGAAACTTTCTACAATAACAAACAAACAACCGAGACAAGACACCCTGCTGTGCCAGTCATCTTCTCCTTCGGTTGGGATCGTCGATTTCTTTACCAAAATCGACGAGTGAATGATTATCAGGAGCCAAAGAAGGCAAACCGCCACATTTGTTTTAGCTGCGGTCCTATAATTTATTGAAAAATCAAACGAATCATAAATTTTCTCTTCTGCAACAATTACCAGCGATTGCCCCAAAATAACAAAGCTAATGAGCTAAAATAACACAACATACAACACAGTATCAGACTAACTTTCCAATTTCATAAGGTAGCTTAACGCCCTTTCAAGAATATGTGCACCAGCCTAACAATTATATATGGAAATTCAAATTCAGAATCATATTAGTTGGAGAGATGAAGTATAATAAGCGACTTGGCCGCTGTATATGCATTTATGACCTTCAATTTGCTCCTCTTTGTATAGAGTATTGTTTCTGCGTTAATTTAATTAGCTTGCAAGCCACCTGAAAATGGTTTTAAATAATGAGTGAGAGTGTGAATTCGAACAATTAATCAAATACGACGACAGAAGAGATAAAAGTAGAATAACCACAAGAAGTAGAAATATACTTTTGTTATATTTAGAGCATCTTCTACTGTCAAGTTCTTTTCCTTTAGCTCTGTTTAATTTCTGTGCGCGCTCAAACGCAATGCCTCAAGGCTCAAGATAATTTTATGACCATCAATCATTTGCTGCCACATGCAGACTTGAAAAACTGGTCGTGGCCCCAAGAAACTTGAAAATTAGAAAAGATTCAGAATGAGTGACTAATATTTTAATCGAAACTAATTAAACATATACGCCTTGAAAATCTGAAACTGAATTACTCAAATGATTACGCCTTCTTCACAGCAATTGTATGTGGTTGAAACTTTACTGCAAAGACTTATTGAAACCCTTGAAGATGATACTCTACCTGAAAACACAAGGAAACACAATCAATACAAGAAGATGATTTTACAAACAAATGAAAGCTTGCAATTATTGGGAGAGCTCTACTCAAATTTAATGAGATATCTCTCAGAAGGGAGAGCTCTAATAATATATAAAGCCAAAAATCTAACACTCATCAAATTGGCTTGTGAACAATTAATCTTCCTCGCCATCATACATGCAAGGTGTGGTGAACAATCTTCATTCTGACATTTGCCTTAATAAGCTGCTTAGGATCCTTCACCTGATAACGTACACAAACAAAAACAACTTTACTAAAGTTTATTCTTCAAAGGCAGAGCAGTAAAGAAGATGATATCTGTTGATACTAAAAATTGATCTGAGTTATCCTGATGTCAAGAATCACAGCACCTCATGTGGGCAAAATCATCGCAATACACGATGCTGAATTCAAGCAACATCTTATCACCTGTAATTTAATTAAGATGATAACTTTCCTCAACTATTACCCTTCTCAATTTCAATGTATTATTGGCAACTAAATTCATAGGGGACGTAGCTGATTAAATGCCCTTTTCACAATATCTTCTCCAAATAACAATTAAATGACTATCATGCATTGATGGCATCAAAATTTGGCTACAAAGCTGCCTAGAAAAAGGCTTTAAATTCTAATTGAGGGCATGAATTCGAACAAATATGGTAAATGAAGAAACAAAGGCATAATACCATAAGAACTAGAGCTCTGTTTCTTTATGTGCTCAAACCAATGGAAACTGATGGAAATGAATTTCTACGAATTAGACATGTCATTAAAGCAGCTAGTACGTGTTTGTGCGCGGAATGCGGAATCAAGCGCACCAAATAATTACAGAAAAATAAAGGACACAAGAATTTACGTGGTTCGGTAATTAAACCTACATCCACGGAGGCAAGAAAGAATAATTGTTTATTTAACAATTAATAGAGTACAATATTTGAGTAACGAATCTCACTTCCCAGAAACCCAAATAAACCCAGTACTCTCACACTCTGCAAGAAAGATAAATTCCCCAGACACACTTCTCTCACTTCTCTCAAAAGCTTAGAAACTTATAAGCTTAACAATTTTGGGATGATTTCAAATGAATGAAATCCTTAGCTATTTATAGGAGAAATGAATTACTTGCTAAGAATAAAATAATTAAAAATATAATTTTTAATTATTATTATTTTTCAACAAATTGTTTTTCAACAAATTGTTGGTGCACCAACAATTTGTTGACTTCAACAAATCTCCACCTCGGCGAAAATTTTTCAAATCTGAGCCAACTACCAACGAGCCATCATCCCCAAAGTGGCTGCATCTCTATGACTACCTACGTACCCAAAATTTGGGATCAAGCCAATCGTAGTTCAAAATTCCCGAAGGACATATCTTAACACAATCGAAGGATTTGAATTAATTTCAAGCAATGTTGAAACTTAACTTCAGAAACTACCTTAAATCAACATATCTGATGGATTATCTTTGGTATCGATATTTCTCAACAACACAACACCGCTCTCGATAATCTCTCTCACATAATGATATTTCACATCTATGTGCTTTGTCCGAGCGTGATAAGTTTGATTCTTCGCAAGGAATATCGCACTTTGATTATCACAGAAGACCGCAATGTTCTCCTGGATTACTCCCAAATCACCTAACAAGCCTTTCAACTAGATAGCTTCTTTTTCTGACTTGATTCTTTGCCATATATTCTGCTTCCGTAGTGGATGAGCAATTGTCGGTGTAGAATCGACCTCCGCCTAATCGGTCCTCCACCCAATGTGAATACGTAGCCCGTTGTTGATCTTCGCTTGTCAAGGTCTCCACAAAATCGAAATCACAATACCCAATACATTGTTGACCACAATCCTTCTTGAACAATAACCCAACATCAACTGTCCCATACAGATATCGGAGAATCCACTTTACCGCAAGCCATTGATTTTTACCCGGATTGTGCATGTATCTACTAATCATGCTCACTGCTTGAGATATATCGGGCCTTGTGCATACCATAGCATACATAAGACTACCCACAGCACTAGCATATGGAACACGAGCCATGTAATCGCGCTCCTCTTGAGATCTAGGACATGAAGAAGAGCTTAATTTGAAATGAGGAACTAGAGGTGTACATACCGGTTTAGTTTTGTCATCCATACCGAATCTTTCTAGCACTTTCTTCAAATAAGACTTTTGAGTCAACCATACGCTCCCATTCTTCTTGTCTCTACGAATCTTCATCCCAAGTATTCTCTGTGCATTACTCAAGTCTTTCATCTCGAACTCAGAAGCCAGCTGCTTCTTTAATCTTTCGATCTCATCTCTATTCTTCGAAGCTATAAGCATATCATCGACATAGAGTAACAAATAGATGAAAGCTCCATCTGGTAGTCTTCTAAAGTAAACACAATGATCGTGTTCACTTCTGGTGAATTTCTGCCCTTGTATAAATTGATCAAATCTTTTGTACCACTGCCTTGGCGATTGCTTCAGTCCGTACAAAGATTTAATCAACCTACACACATGATTCTCCTTTCCAGCAACTCTGAAACCACAAGGCTGAATCATATAGATTTCCTCCTCCAAATCTTCATGTAAGAATGTCGTCTTAACATCCAATTGAGCCAACTCTAACTCATATTCTGCAACTAAGGCAAGTAGGATACGAATGGAAGTATGTTTTACAATTGGAGAGAAAACTTCATTGTAGTCAATACCTTCCTTTTGAGCAAAACCTTTTGCCACGAGCCTTGCCTTGTATCGAGGAATTGTTTGATTCGGAGATCCTTACTTTTTGGTGTAGACCCATTTATTGCCAATAGCCCTTTTCCCCTTTGGTAACTTTACAAGTTCCCAAGTCTGATTTTGATGGAGAGATTTCATCTCTTCCTCCATGGCTAGCTTCCACTGATCACTTTCACTGCTGCGTAATGCTTCACCGAAAGTGTTGGGGATGTCATCATCAATAACTAGAAGTGCATAGGCTACCACCATATCTTTAGTAAGCCATCCGGATTTCTTTATCTCTCTTCTTGGCCTCCTTGTTGCTATAAAATCATCATTATCTACATCATCAATTGTTTCTTCATTTTGTGGGACATCAGAAGAAACAACTTCTTCTTCAACTCTAGGTGTCACCTGCATAGTTGAACCCTTCTTTGATGTAGAACTAACTGGTACATATGGAGTAGCATCAAACTCCACCCGCTGCAATACCTCTTTGGTCTTGTTCTCCACCTGCTGAGAACTTGAAGCTTTCATCATTGAAGCTTCATCAAATGTGACATCTCTGCTACACACAAACTTTTTGTCTTCGATATCCCAAAGCTTGAAGCCATTTACTCCACCTTTGAATCCCACAAAGATAGCTTTTCTAGCACGAGGATCCAGTTTACCATCTTTGACATGATAATAAACTGGACACCCGAATACACGAAGGGAATCATAGTCTTGTGCATGCTTTCCAAACCACATTTCCATAGGAGTTTTACCTCCAATTGCAGCAGAAGGCAACCGGTTTACCAAGTGACTTGCGTAGCTCACAGCTTCAAATTAAAACTTTTTATCTAAACCAAAGATTAGATAACATACACCGTACCTTCTCCATGAAAGTACGATTCATACGCTCGATCACACCGTACATGAGTATATGTCTCACCGTGAAATGTCTTTTAATACCCTCGTTCTGGCATACTTGCAAGAATGGATCAGAAGTATATTCACCCCCATTATCAGATCGTAATACTCTGATCTTTCTACCAGTTTGAGTCTCCACTAATTTCTTCAATTTCACGAAAATCTCTAGAACCTCATCCTTTGCTCGCATGGTGTACACCCACACACGTCTAGAGAAATCATCAACAAATGTAACAAAATAATGGCTTCCACCAATTGATACAGTCTTGGTTGGTCCTCATACATCACTATGAACATATTCAAGGATCTCACGAGTATCGTGATTAGCTGTACCAAACTTGACCCTTGTTTTCTTGCCTACTACACAATGCTCACAGAAATTTAATTTACAGGTTTTGGTACCTTTTAAGAGTCTATGCCTCATTAGAGTTTGCAAAGACTTCTCTCCAGCATGTCCCAGTCGTACATGCCATAGCTTGGTGGTGTCACTGTGCGCCTCAACAACATTTGCTTCATCAGTTGTACCTCATTTCAAATAGTAAAGATTGTGACGCCGAACCCCTTTTAGAATCACCATAGCCCATGTGTAAACTTCATTATACCATCTTCAATGGTAACCTTATAGCCTTTAGCTTCCAAAGCACCCACATAAATTAGATTTTTCTTTAAAGCTGGAACAAATCTAACCTCTTTGAGTTCTCTGACCATTCCATTAAACATTTTGAGCCGAATTGTTCCTATCCCCATTGTGCGACAAGGTTGATCATTCCCCATCACAACTGCACCGGATTCCAGATTACGAAAATTCGTAAACCATTTCTTAATAGGACACAAATGATAGGTTGCTCCAGTATCAAGTATCCACTCGGTCGATCTAGCCACGTATGCTGCAGGAGTAATACTTAGTGAATAATCAGAGCCCTCATCTTTTCGTGCCATGTTTGATGCTGCTGGTTTCTTCCCATCTCTCTTTTGAGCCTTTGGACAATCTTTCCTCCAATGGCCCTTTTCATGACAAAAGGCACACTCATCTCGAGCTATATTTCTGCTTCTCGATTTGGATCGAGAATTCTTTCCACCACGCTTCTTCTGTTTCTCCATCGCCCAATCTCTGCTCACCAAAGCTTCAGACGATGCTTGTTCAAAATTTTTATCATTATTCTGAATCTCTAAGCTAGTCAATGTTGTGCAAACATCTTTAAAGACGATCACACTCTTCCCATATATCAAAGTAGTCACAAAATGACTATACTCCTCAGGTAATGAGTGTAACAGAATCATAGCCTTGACTTCATCCTTAATATCTTCATCAAGATTCTTCAAATCAGCAAGTAACTTTTTAAATCTTGAAACATGATCGTGCATTGACACCCCAGCTTCATTCGAAAACCATATACTTGGCTCATTGCATGAAGGTAATTTTCAGGACTTTTCACCAGGTACTTCTCCTCCAATGTACGCCACAAAGTCACCGCACACTCCTCATCTTTCACCAAGTATTTCACCTCCTTGGTCAAACAAGATCTGATCTGACCACAGGCTTTTTCATTCATACGATCCCAAATTTCTTCATCATACAAGTGTCTTTTATTTTTCAAAACAACATCGAGATCGATTTGAATAAGGGCATCCATAACTTCGCGCCTCCACATGCCGAAGTTGATTTTCCCATCAAACTTTTCAACATCGATCTTCTGGCCTCCTATAACAGGTGCTGAATAGCGATTTGACAAATCTCGCCTACCACCTGAAGTGTCTCCTGAAATAGTCTCGGTAGATCTCTCCCCAATTCTGGAAGTTTCACCTTCTACCATTTTCTTAACGAACTATTTCCACTTGAAAAATAGTCTCTATGATGTTAATTTCGCGTGAATAAATGCACCAGGAAAGTTCCCAGGAAATTGGACGGGAACTCGGTCCCAATTAAAAACCAGAATCCTTAGATTCTTATCGCCTTTGTTGACAGAACTTTCCTAGACATACAAAAATACTTACAATAGACTGTCTCCCAAGTACAAATGGTCGTCTCCACCGTATTCGTGAACGATCACCGTATGTGAAACGATGCCATATACGGGGAATAGTACCGTATCGTGAACGATCTTATCCCCCCAAGTACGAACCTTCAGCTCTGATACCACTTGTTGTGCGCGGAATGCGGAATCAAGCGCACCAAATAATTACAGAAAAATAAAAGACACAAGAATTTACGTGGTTCGGTAATTAAACCTACATCCACGGAGGCAAGAAAGAATAATTGTTTATTTAACAATTAATAGAGTACAATATTTGAGTAACGAATCTCACTTCCCAGAAACCCAAATATACCCAGTACTCTCACACTCTGCAGGAAAGATAAATTCCCCAGACACACTTCTCTCACTTCTCTCAAAAGCTTAGAAACTTATAAGCTTAACAATTTTGGGATGATTTCAAATGAATTACTATGCTAAGAATAAAATAATTAAAAATATAATTTTTAATTATTATTATTTTTCAACAAATTGTTGGTGCACCAACAATTTGTTGACTTCAACAAATTTGCACCAACAATTTGTTGACTTCAACAGTCTGCACAAGAAAAGTAAAAGAGAGTTACAAAAAATTTTAGGATAATTAAACTTTCAGTCACCATATAATTAATAGAAAACTTTGTACACAATGATTTATTGGAGATTAAGATTGTATACCTGAATTTTAATTGCAAACTAAATATACAAAACACGATATTCGAATGGCAAAAAAGATTAAAAAAATTAAAAAATTAAAATTATTTTAAATTTTATCCAACCTTTTACCAGTTTAATATATAAAAAAAGAACTACTTATTTCTCAATGATCATTAATTATGATTATTTTTAGCAATTAATAGCAGTCGGATGCACAATATATCTGATAGATTTTTCTAAGGAATAAAGGTTATCATATCTCCTATTGCTTTAAAGTGTTTTTTTCATTTTAAACAAGTCGCTGCCAACGGTTAAACTGTCATATATTCGTAATTCACCACAAAAGTTGAAGGAAATTTCTTCATCCTTGAGCAGAAAATACAAAAGAAAAACATAGTTCGCAATACTAGCAAAACTAATATTTTGCTAGCTGGGGGATTAATTTTAGATGATTTTTCTATTTATAGCTATTATGTAGTCGATAGAAATTTCAAAATTTGAGAATTTTGCTTGTAGCTACAGGTTGCAGTGATTTTGATTTGGACACTTTGATTGATAATTAAAGCTACTGTTGCAAGTAAAAAGAAAAATGAAAAATAATTAAAAAATAAAAATCAAAGAGTTAGGCCCAAATTTTGTTAAACTTTTAATAAAACCTATCTGTCATTTTGTCATATGGAAAATAATTAATAATAAAACCAAACTCAGCCGGGTTACTTTGACTTTATTTCATAAAATATTATGTATGAAATTTATGTATCAAGTTTATTTAGGGTCAAATCAATCTTTTTATACACAACTTTTAATATTTCATTTACAAACCTCAAAGATTTTTTCAAAAACTTTAGGGTCATGGTCTCCTCTGGAAGTGGCAAATTCAGGTTCGGATCAACCCAATTAAGTTTCAATTTGATTGGGTTGGAATATTTGAATTGGATCGGATTAAATTAAGAATTTAGGTTGAGTTTGGATCTGAGCGGGTTATAATTTTATGCCAGTCATGTTGAGTTTGGATTAAAATCAGATTTGGGTCAATTAGGTTGAATTCAGATAATGCTCAGATTAGGGGTAAATTTTGAGCTTGTTTATTTTGAGTTTTTTTTTAAATTCAAATTACTTTAGTCATTGAAGATTGTTTTAATGTAATTATCTCATTTTAGTTCGTTTTTACCAATTTTCAAAAAATAAAAATAAAAATAAAAATAAAAACTACTACTATGAAATCAAATGAAAAAAAATTAAAATTAACTACTATTATCGGATCGAATCGAATCTCCATCTCTTTTCCCTCTTCTGCATTAAGGTAACCTTGAGCCATTGATAGTGTAATTAGTTCCTCTTTATACATATTGTGGTATTTTGAAAAGCGTCACCTGTTGTTTCACTTCATCAGCAACAAATGAGTTCAGCAGCTCTAGGAGAGGCGAAGCGATCAGAGAAAAGGAGAAATAATTTGATGAGTTATTAAGTGTGCTTTTGTTGCGAAAATACCAAAAGAAAAGGAGCTGTTGCATTCTTTTTATACTGCATGAAAAATGTTTACGCTTATCCTCTTGTATCTAATAGTTTAAATCTCCAAAATTTTTCTTTATTTGAATTTTTAAAAAATTATGTGAATTTATTGTAATTATTTTTTGGCAGTAGGGGTGGATTTACAAAATTGCAGGGTGAAAATATCACTACCCTTTTTGTTTATTAATTATTGTAAAATGCACATCTATTATATGAACACATGTTTTATTTAAAATTTACCTCCTACTTAGAATGACAATCTTTAATTTCTTTTTAGAAGACGTGAAACATCAATTTAACTTGTTTATGTTTAAATAATTTAGACAAAGAACTAGACAAACTGACAAACTGTGTAGAAAAGTTAAATTTAAGTGGACCAGTCTTAACGCGTAGGACAGTAGACATGAAAGATATTTTAGGACCAAAAGTCATATTAAAAAGCAATGAATCTAGTAAGAAACAGTAGAATAGACGTAATACATTAAGAAGACAATATGTATGTGTGTGTGTGTATTACTTATCATAAACAGTGTACTTGCATAATCCTTCAAATTCCGAAGATTTGGTGCAGATTGGTGAATGCGGTGATGACGAGTGTAAATGGCGTGAAATAATGAATGTGGTGGTGGACGAGGAGGATGCTAAAATAAAGGGCAGGTTAATTTTGACGTGTTCTAGTGTCGGCATCGGAGATTTGCAGAGGGCTTTGCTGCATGAATATCCAAGATCTGTATACTTCAAACAAATTCAATGACCTCTTCTGAGTCCCGCACATCTCACTTACCGCATTTTTTTTCTTTTTTTAAACTTTTCATCTGTTTTAATATTTCAGATTTAATATTTTGAGTGACTATATACACAAGGCTTTTAGTCTTTTAATTTACACTAAGAAGTAAATTAAAGTTTTTTATTCTAGTTAGGCATTAAAAAGAAGCTTACCTCTGTAATATATATCAGGCTTACTTCGTCGTGAATTCTTGTAATCAATTTATTTTGTTCTTTTATCTAACTAGAAAAGAAAATTAAGGGGAGCATTGTCTATTGAATTGAGCTTCTCTCAAGAAAAATACGTACGGATGATTTATATATAACCGTTAAATATGTTAAGACTTTTTGTTATTTTTTGAGTCCTAAAAGTATGAAAGAAATTAACATTTTTTGAATTTATTTGCATACCGTAAATTAAATAATGAAATTATTTACAAAATTATTTTAACTTTCATGATTTAAACAAGCAATCATCATTGATTTCAATACAAAGAAGTATTCCGGGTAGAACCGATTTCTTTAGCAAGATATGATGTAAATGAATTTGGGACTTCTTACTCTATTAGCTTAATAACACGTTAATTGTCGCATCATTAATTTTAGATTATAAATTTTATATTCAAACTTTGTAAGACCATTATTGTTCGTTTTCTTAATTTAAAAATAACTACATAACAAATATGACATGATCTAATTGGTCTTGTTATTGACATGTACTAATAAATTCTATTTTTGTATATTATATTGATACGTTTCTCTTGAGGTTGAGGATAATTTTCATTATGTGGCAAAATTTTATTAAAACTAAGATTATTTATGTTCTAATACTTTGAACATCTTAATATACACTCATCTATAAAATTTTAACACTAATTTGTGGGTAAATTATATTTTAACCCCTTATGAAATTGACATACTTTAATTTACTCAAAAATAAAAATAAAAACTTCAATTTACTCTCTAAAATCTGTTAAATTTAACTATCAACCAATATTGACTCACTAAAATACGATAATACCCCTGTTAATTATAGAATAACTTATGTTACTGATATATTTATGTTGGAAAGATATATCATTTATATCCCTACTATTTCTATAATATAACTAATTCAAACTTTATGGGTGTCATTAATGAAAATCATCCTCTAATCTATTTTTTAGAAAATAAAACAAAACCTCAATAATAATATTTCATAAAACAAGCATATTTCATGTTAACCCAACCAAAAACCATCTGAAAACCTCCTTCTACACATAGTTACAAAGAAAATCTTACCCTTAAGATTCTCAAATTTAAACAAAAATTATAAATTTTGAAATAAAAATTTGAAAATTTATAAAAAAGCAAAATATTTTTCCCTCTCTTCTACTTTCTTCATCTTCTTCGTTCTATTCCCTGTTCATCTTCTTCTTCGTTCATTTTTTTTTCTCTTTCACACACTTAACAACTCCATAGCCACTGTTAATTCCAAATCAGCCCAGCAAAACCCATGTCCATTGCCCAGCAACACCCATGGCCTCGTACTGCCATGTCCAACAAAACCCATGGATACGCTAGCAAAACCGTGGCAGCTGGGTACGGGCATTCCAAGCAAGCCCATGGTTGTGCGCGGCCAATCCAAGCAAGCCCATGGTAGCGCGTTACGACCATTCCAGGAAAGCCCATGGCCATCAGCGACCATTCCAAGTAAGCCCATAGACATGCCAAGCATACATTGATCCATCCAAGCAAATGGTTGTTAATAATTTTAAGGGCAATTTTCAGAAACCTCCCCTGAGGTTTGATATAATTTCACTTAGATGGCGAGTTTGATTGTATTCTCACTTACCTCCCCTACCGTTAGTATACATACGGTTTGACTGTTAGTTGACTTGTAAAATTACTAAAATATCCAAACCACTTAAACCAAGCCCAAGATTTGGTGCCAACAACTTCATACGGGTGCTTTTACCAATGAGTGTGTTTATGGACAAAAATAGGGTACCATACATTTACCTCCTCTTCTTTCCAAATTCAACCTAGGTCTTGACTTTTCCGGCAACAATCGATGGTGGGTGGATGGGCTTTTGACAGCAAGTTGATCTCCGGCAGCACGTGGCTCTACCTCCGCCAATTTTGGCCGCAATATTTCTCCCAAGTTACCGGTAATCTTGGCTATGCTTATATTGCAAACTCCTTTTGTTTCTCATTTTAACATAAAAAATTATAAAAAAAATCACCATGTTCATTTTAATGTTAATGTGTTTTTTTTTTTGTGAGAATATCTATCTCTAGTACGAATGAATCTCTCTCTTCTTTCCCCATCACCTTTCTCTCTCTGGAAAGGCTTTTTCCTCACTCCATTATCTTTTAAAAAACATGTAGAGACAAGAGCAGTTAAGTCAAATACACACATATATTGTTGTTTTTAATGTATAATATAAAGTAGTAAAATATTGTTTTTGTATTTCATATATAAATAAATGAATATTATGACACAAAAAAGTAGAAACAGATTGCTCTCCCCATTTTGGCCGCATTTTCCAGAAATCGTTGCAGCTCTTGGTACTATGACTCTCTTCCATCTATATATTCTACACATAGTACACAATTCTTGCTTCCCCCCCTTTCTCCATTAATCAATTAATTTATATGTTTTTAATTTTTTTTTAATTTTACAGGAAAGGAACAAACATTTTCTCATGCCCATCTACTCTCTTAACTAATTACTACTGTAAGTACTCAATATTTAGACTAAAAAGTTGAATTCAACCCATCTCTTCCTTCCTTTTATATAAATCATTTTTCTTTTTCTTTTTTAACCATATTTATTTATACCGAAATGAAATGAAATGATATTGATAGCTAGATGAGTGTAAGATTGATTATAGATGAATATTAGGATTGATTGTTGTGTAAATATAAAAAACGGTTTAATTAAATTGGTAGGTAAAAAATGGCACATGAGGTGTTCGACAAAATGCCTATTACGGTTTGTTTGTCTCACTTTAAGTAGATTAAGTAGAATGACACATTGATGCGAAGACAAATTTTGTAAGCTCATCATGTAGCACGACAAATCTGCGAGAAAGGGCTTAAAAAGGCATTTACCAATTGTGGGGTGTTTATGTTAATGTATACGATGTACTTAATGTTCAAGCTACAATTTAATTTTGACAGTTGGCATGGATAATATTTTAGGAGGAAGATTGCCGTTGACATATTTAATGGTGATATTATGTTATAAATGATATATTAATCTTTTATATTAATTATTGAATCTTGTGTCGACCGAACTTCCATTCATATATTTAAGATTGTTATTATGTCTGTTTTGATACCTTGTGTTAATGGGTTGATTGTGGCTTGATGAGAATCAAGAGTTGCATTCTTTTTATAATTTCGTTGAGATGTTGGTGGGTGAGAATCCGTGTTGTGTTATAGGTTGATAGTAGCTTGTGTCAAATATTGGTGGTTTGGTTTTGTAGCAAATTTGAATCCCTTAATGTATTCTGGAGACTGGTATAGTTTGTTGCTGAGAGAACTAAATAATGCTTTTGTAGTTTTTGATTTCACCTCTAGGCAAGCATACTGTAATTTGGGGAGATAAGACGTTGTCTCCCGGGAGACGAGCAGTCGTCGCTCCAAATTACAGAGACAAGCATTTTGTAATTTGGGGAGACAAGCTCTTGTCGTACGGGAGACATCACTTGTCTCCCCAAATTACAGAATGCTTGTCTCTGTAATTTGGAGCGACGACTGCTCGTCTCCCGGGAGACAAATTGTTGTCTCCCCAAATTACAGAATGTTTGCCTGGAGGTGAAATCAAAAGCTACAAAAACATAATTTAGTTCTCTCAAAGAACAAACTATACCGATCTCCAAAACCACCAATATTTTACTTGTCTAATGAAATAATAGCTAAATTTATTATACATCAAGTTCTTTGTCACCCAACCGACAACACAAATAACAAACATTTTAGTTTGTACCGAGAGGAAAAAACATTAATATCAGTTAATTGAATTAGAAAATAACACTAACAAGAATGCCACCATAACTTAAATAACAGTCACGTGCATTTGCGCAGCTTGCAGTTGGTCACAATTACAATTTGACTGAATTGCATCAGCCTATACATCAAGCAGTCGCCCATATACACAAAAAGAACAAAAATAATAACTACACTAACAATGTGCCATGATAGTTGAGTTATACTTTATACATGGCATTGTCACTATGTTAGTATGACATTTATATAAAATATACAAAAACTCAATCTTGTCCCTACGACTGAGTACAAAAAGATGATACGACATCTCAATTGCCTTGCTCGTATTGAAAAGGTGTTGTATCATCAGATCCCTCAAAAGAATGTATTGTATGGGATTAGTTCGGGTGCTGCTATCTTCACAAAAAATGTGACATTTGTGCTACTGACATGCTGCTGTATGCACTGTACTTCATACTTGTTACTCTTCAGTTACTTGTCCTTCAATTGTAAATATACATAATTAGAAGATGATCTAATTTTCATGTGCGACAAGTCAAAGCAGTCCATTTCAACTGGCCTTTCGTCTCTATCATATGTGAATAAGCACACGTTAATAAGTGAAAGTAAAGTAATAATTATGAATAATAATAATAATAATAATGACATTGCTAAACAACAACAACAACAGTTACAATAATAAAGAAAAATAATGATAATAGTAATACATTTTAATGTTTTTCATGTGACATGCCTGTCACCTAACAAACAAAAACTGAGTTCGTGCGACAGAAAATGTCACACAGGAGACAACACTTGTCGCCCAAAAATACAGAATATATGTATGTGAGACAAGAGCATGTCACCGCACAAAACACAAAAACAATGTTTCACTTGTCGCCTAAAAAAACAAAAACTGCGTTCATGCGACAAAAAACTGTCGCACGGGAGACATAAAATTGTCACCCAAAAACACAGAATATATGTGCGACAAGAGCATATCGCCGCACAAAACACAAAAATAATGTTTTTGTGCGACAAGAGTTGTCCCCCGTGCGACAAATTTGTCGCCTAAAAACACAGAAACTCAATACGGGCGTCATCAGTTCATCGCATGTGCAACAACAATGTCACCCAAAAACACAGTATGTATTAGTTCGACAAGGACTTGTCCCACGGGAGACAATCTTGTCACCCAAAAACGCAGAAACTGTGTTTCAGCGACAGGCACACACAAACACTGCAAATTCATAAACATATCAACTTAAGCAAACTTTGGCGGGAAAAATAAAAATTACAGCTAAGACTACTTCTATTTTACACACCCATTTGCATAACAATAACAAATTATTGGCTTTATAGCCTTATTACGCTATGTATGGTGTAAATCACAAACATAAAATAACTAATAATTAAATTGTTTCAACTCATGGCCACATATGGCTGAACTCATTCTCCTTTTAATCAATTTTTCCACCGCCAACCCATGAACAAGACAAATCAAACACAACCAACAACCACTTATAAAATCTCCAAAAACAAGAAAATCAAAGGTATTTAAAAATTTTAGACTTCGATAAAGTAACTAACCTCTTACAAACTCCAATAACAGTGGCATCTTCCTGCCGCCGTTGATCGTCACCGGTCGGTGGCCTTTTCCGACCACCTATGTTTTTCTTCTTCATGGGTTATGTATGCTCTTGATGTTTATTTCTTTTTGTCCCAGCAAATGAGAGTAGGTGAGTGGAGTGAAAATTGTGAGAGAATGCCATCCATTGCTTTTTTGTGCTGGGGAAAGAGAAGAGAAAGAAAAATGCACACACAATGGATATTGTGTCTAATCGGTTAATACAATTGTCCAATAGATTTTAAACCATTTTTTTATTGTTATTAGATTTTTTTATAATTTCACCTTGTCTTTTACATATTTGCCCTCGTCAACTAATGGTCAAACCGTATGTATACTAACGGCAGGGGAGGTAAGTGAGAATACAACTAAACTCGTCATCTAAGTGAAATTATATCAAACCTCAGGGGAGGTTTTTGAAAATTGCCTATAATTTTAATGATTAGTTTGGTTTTGGGGTTCATTGATGAATTTGGGAAGAAGCTAAGGTTTGTTGAAAAGAAGATGATGGGCCAAGACTTGGAACAACGGCATTAACGTTGCTGCACCATCGCGTAGCTCTAAACTTCGTTGCAAGTTGCTGGCATGGCTACTGTGGCCTTATGATGCTTGGCGAAGTTGAAGCGTGGAACATGCAGAAAACAGTAAGAAATAAAAAAGGGAAAAATGAACCGAACCAGATAAAGAAATTAACTAGAAAATAAAAAAAGGAAAAAAGTTAAAAAAAATATTTTTCTTATTTTAAAAAGAAATAATTTTTTATGCTTCTGCAGTTAAAAATTAACTAATTAAAAAATAAAAATTATCAATTTGGGTACAAAGCGAATTTTATTGAAATGTTTAAGTGTGCATTGAAATTTGTTGAAACATTTGAGCAAAATGGTTCTTAATGAAAGAGAACGGTTTGGTTCTTTTCTAGACCAAAACCGAACCGAACTAAAACCAAATGGTTCTTAAGAAAGAGAACCGAACGCATACCAATTCGATTCGGTTATGAAATTCAGTTCGGGTTTGGTTTGCATTATGCCAATTTCGAAAACACGTCTAAAAAAAAAAGAAAAAAATAGAAACATTACGAGAATTCAACAGGAAAGAAACTGAGAGAAAAGAAACGAAACTCCATTGAGCCAAATAACAAGAGGCTGGGGTATGTGTGTATAGAGAGAATTCAATCACACAAGAACAAGAAACAAAAGTGGAGACATCACGAGAATTCAATCACCATGAGATTGCGAGGGAGAGACCGAGAGAGCTTGTTGTGCCGCCGCCGACCTTGAGAGAGATGGCTGCTGATTTAGGGTTATGAAACATTTTTAGATTAGGAAACTGAAAAATGAAAAAAAAATTATTTTAAGCATTTATATTTTAAAATAAATGTATTTTTAATTAAGTTGAAGCGAACCAATCGGTTTGTCAGTTCAAACTAAACCAAATATAAACCAACCAGTTCGTTTGTTTTCAAACCATTCGGCTCCTAACTTCTAAACCAAACCATTGCCCGCCCCTACATTTGGGTTTTATGGAAATTACCTTATATATATGTTTTGACTTCTTATCCGTGAGTTGACTGTTAAGAGAATGTACGACTATAACTTTATGCTTTCGATAGTTAAATTTAACGGGAAGAAAACGGTATTTGGAGATAAATTGAAGCTTTTGTACTTTTAGGGGATAAATTGAAATTTGTCAATCTAATATGTGGTAGAATACAATTTACCCTTATTTTTCATTCTAAAATAACAAATTATTACTTAATTAAACATATTTCATTAATGCTCCTTATTTCCTACCAAACGGTGGGACTTGGCCCTGTGCCCAAAATTCATAATCTAATTTTAGCTGATGTGACATGTGTGTCGTATGACATAAAGATAATAAAACACATTAAAAAAAATACTAGTTTACAAATTACAAATCCGAACTTTGTGTGAGGGAATTTAAAAGGGAGAGACTAAAAAAATGTGGTGACAAATGACATTTATTACAAAAATTGAAAAAACAAAGTTTAGGCAACTGAAAGCATCTCTTCAATTGCATTCAACCAATTACCACCATTCATAATTAACCAAAATCAAATGAATTAAAAAAGAAAACACAAAACAATCACAACACTTTGATCATCCCTGCTTCTTTTTCTTAGCATAGCTCTTGGAATAAAAATTAACAAAAAGTTCCAAAAGGGACGCATTAAACACAGCGTTGAAGCACCATCCGCAAATCCCAGAGCAACCAAAACCCGTGAAATGATAATACAGCATCAAAACCGAAACAACAAAACCAAACGCAAACTGAACAATCTGACAATCAGTGACCAATCTCTTCCACTTTGGCCGCAACCCCATCACACACAATACATAGTACCCGTACATGATCACATGCACACTTGCACTGGTAACAAGCGCAATAGGAAGCAAAGACTGCTTCGTCTGTAACCAAATGTAGCACATTACAACGACGGTTGCATGGTGGTAGACGTGGAGGAACGTGAGCCGTTGGATGGAGTTTGACAAAATGATCAAAAGGGTGTCTGGGAATCCGAGTATTTTTTAGAGGTAAAAATGTAAGCGTAGACACAGAGGGGGCAGGAGGGAGAAATGGTAGGGGGGAAACAGGGGAAGTAGTGGAGGTGAGGTGAGTGGAGGATGAGGGAGAGGGTGCAACCAGCGGCTATGATGAGGGAGAAGAGGAGGAGGGTGAGGTTATGGATGGCTGTGATGGGTTTGAGGATGTGTGGTCCAATGAGAGGTAATGATGATGGTGATGTTGATGTTGATGCGTGGTAGAGGATGAATGTGAGGGAGAAGTAAGTGAGGATGGAGAGAATGAGGAAGTGTGGGGAGGAAGCTAGTGTTTGGTTCGGAGTCCATGTGAAGTTGAGGATTTGGGGGTGGTTTACAAGCCAATATTGGAGTGTTGAGGTAATTGAATATGAAGCCATGGCTGGTTTTTGGGGGGAAGAAAGATTTGGAAGAGATGATGTTGAGAGGAACGGGGGAGTTTATAAAGTTTTGGGATAATGTGGAGGGTATTTTGGACATATTGTTGTCTTAGCTTAAATTTTGGGAAAAAGAGAGTCAATAATAAACTCTTTTTTCATATGAATTTAACACTCCGAGTGTGTTTCCAAAACTTGTTTTCCTTTTTCCATTTTAGATTTTAAATTGTAAATTTAGTAAAGGAAGTTAAATCAAGTGATCACTCTTTTCTTTTCTTTTCTTTTTTTATGTAAAGCAATTAATCTTTTTTGTGATTTAAGCAAATATTGAGTTGCGTACTTTAACGATATTAATATTTGATTCGAAATTTCATCTACCGAAACTACAAAAATTAATATTTTCTATTAAATCAAAACTAAAATTAAAAGATGATTCATTGTCTGCCAACTGTCATTAAACGAAGCCATCACTCACACAAAAAAAAAGTGATATATTCATTTTAACGTAATTTCATACCAACATGTCATTCTTTTCTTTCAAACAATGACCTCTTTAATTATAAAATATGGTAAAAGAGTAAAAATACAGTAATACAGCCACAAACTCTTATACAAATTTATTTTGTACAAATTTATGTGGCGTCAATTAATTGGTTAAATTAAATATCTCTTGGTCCACATGATTTACTTTCATTATTTTGTATTTTCATTCAACCAATGAATTGATGTCACATTAGTTTGTACAAAATAAGTTTGTATAAGAGTTTGTGGCTATATCATCACTCATGGTAAAAGGGGATGGGTTCGAGGTATGGCGTCCAGGCCTTTGTGACAACGGCATCTTTGGACGTGGGTGTCATTAGATTTTTTGCTATTATCATATCATCAGTTTTTTTGGCTATTTCTGCTCAATCAAACTTGTGGATTACATGCACTCAACGTCGACAATGGAAATGGGAGAAAATTAAGTTAATAAAATCAAGTAAGTCAAATAAGGTCCAGAATATACAATTGCGTTTAGTGGCAGGAGGGTACGTAAATACATGGGAAAGAACTAGTTTTAGTCCAATTTCATGTTTGGATGTTGAGGTTGATAAAAATCAAGTAAGTCAAATAAAACCCGCCGTTTCGTTCTAAACTAAGTGAATTTATCTCGTGAGCTAAGTTGGTTTAAGACGTAACTCAAATAATTAATTTTTTATTAATTTAGTAATAAAAATTTTGGATTTTATTTTAAAACTATAATTCAACAGAAAAAAAACTTAATAAAAATAACTGTTATTTAACATATTATATTTTTTCAATAATAAAATAATTCAAAATTTTAATTATTATAACAATCAAATTTGTAATATAATCCATTCATATACTAGATCACATAAAATATAAAACAAGACCAAATATAGGACATGTCTACCTTACAGATTCTGTATGTAACGGACTTGCAATCTCAATCGTTGAATGTGGATAGAGAAAGATGGAGGGTTGGGAACGGTTTATAATGCTAAAAATAACCCAAAGCATGGAAAACCGGCTTTAATGGTTTATTAAAACTGTGATCAGAAATGTGCAGAATTAATTGTATTTTAATTAGGTTGGTGTCGGTGAAAAGAGACAGACATCAGTGCCCCTGGAGTAGATATATTGGCCGCATTTTCACCTCTTGCTCAAGCTTAAACTACAGCACACACCGTGGATCCAAAGTGATAATTAATTTTGGAGGGGTTTTTTACACCATGCTGTTGCTGGAGATGCATCGTCACCTCGCTTGCTATATGCACCAGTCTGAATAATAATTCCCTACACGGCAAGCGTAATGTTTTTTTAACCAATTTCAGTGACGGGTTACCGGTCAGCAACCGGGAGGAGTTCGGTTTGTCACCGGAAGAAAACCGGAATGGCCGGTTCCAGATATTATCTCCTGGTCCATCCGCCGTCCACGTGTCACGCATCCATCTCCCTTCTTGTCAACTCACAGTCCGTTACATACAGAATCTGTAAGGTAGACAGGTCCCCAAATATAATCCTATTACTTCTAATCATATAATATTCTATCACATCATATACTATCATATTCCATCCGGCATGCCAAACGTGCAAAGTTTGACTAAGTTTTGTTAAAGTTGAGTAATATCTCATATGGAAAGGATGTGGCTCCCACATAAAAATAACCCACCGTTTCATCCTAAACTAAGTGAATTTATCTCGTGAAATAAGTAGTTTAGGAGATGACTCAAATAATTAATTTTTTATTAGTTTAATAATAAGAATTTACAATTATATTTTAAATTATTTAAAAAAATACTTAATAAAAATAATTGTTATTTAAGATATTAGATTTTTACAATAATAAAATAATTCAAAATTTTTTTATTACAATAAAATTTGTAATATAATTGAATCATACACTACATCACATAAAATACAAAATAGTACTAAATGTAATCCGTTTCGTTCTAAACAAAGTGAATTTATCTCGTGAGCTAAGTAGTTTAGGAGATAACTCAAATAACTAATTTCTTATTAGTTTAGTAATAAGAATTTTCGATTATATTTTAAAAAGTATAATTCATTGCAACAAAAATACTTAATAAAAATAACTGTTATTTAAGATATTAAATTTTTACAATAATAAAATAATTCAAATTTTTAATTAGTATAACACTAAAAGTTGTAATATAATGCGTTCTACATCACATAAAATATAAACTAGTACTAATTATAATCTTGTTACAACCATTCCTATTATATTCTATCACATCATATGCTATCATATTTCATCCAACATGTCAAACGTGCAAAGTTTAAGTAAGATTTGTTAAAGTTGAGTAACATCTCATATGGTCAAGCGCGTGGAGTATGGACTTACATAATCGAGTGGGTACAACTAAAGTCGGGTAAAGTTTGGTAAATCTTTATATATATTGTTGGGTTGGACAACTATATCTTTTAAGTCATATAATTAAATAGTTTTGGTAAACATTTACTATTGTGACTTAAAAATTAATTTGATTTGATCTCATACTTTATTACAAAAAAAAAACTTATAATATCTTTATTATTTTTATTAAAATTATTATTTAAAAGTCATACATTTACATTGTCATTTTTTTTTTCACAACAACTAGTAATATCGAATAAGACCTAAGTTGAGTATGATCAAATAATTAAAGTTTTGATTATTTTTTGTACAAAATAATCATTAGATAATTAGTCTGTAAAGAATATCAGCTACTTCAAATGGAAATTTGCGATCAAAAGTGTACCACAGAAGTGACAAAGACACTATATGAGAAATCTGAAATAGAATTTAATATCTTAGAATATACGACGTTGCATCACATATGGTATTTAGACATCAAGAAAAGAATCCCTCTATCTGTGAACCACACTTGCCAGGAAATTAACACCAGGGGAATACCACCACCTCATACTATTTCTTAGGTGTCTCAGAGTTTGATGAGGACTTCCATGCTGTGTCTCTTCGACAGGCAGCAAAATTGGGCAATTGACTACATCAACTCCAACAAATTTATGCAGACACCTTCCTCCAGACCATCCTGTTTCTTCGCGCTTTAGTTGCCCCTATTTCCCATTATCTTGTTTGACGCCAAGGAGCCCAAGCCCAGAAACAATGGCATTCTTTGGTATCAACCACCTGGAGACTTTGGTATCAATCCTGTTGTGCAAGGCTTCTTCAAAAGGTCATCCGTTGATCTTTCTCCTAATTAGACTTTCAAAACCCTGCATGGAATCCATTTGAGAAGTTGGACAATAGACAAACTCCAACACATATAGCCAGTAACTATATCCATTTGGAATCCATATTCACCACTCGCATTTCCTTAGAGAACTATATCCGAATTCTGTAAATTTAACTGTAAAACAAGAGAAATTGTACTTCCGTAGCAAAGTCTCACTATTGGTAAGTATCTGGACTTGGAAAGGATGCTAGTTGATTAAGTAAAGGAAAATTGACATCAGACTTTGATGTGATAGATATATACACTTCAATAGGAACCACATTAGCAACTTATGAGACAAACAAACAAATTCCCCAGTCAAAGTTCAACAAACAAAACATTAAAACAAGAGTAATTTGGTCTATCAATGTATATATAGAGATGTAGTCCATCAATAGACAAATACGTAAAAGAAGAGGGAATGACCTCAAATGTTACGTAAACAGAACAATCTTCTAAGTTTACTCTATTTATAACAAATAAGTGAACAAAGGAATGAAAAGGATGTTTGGAGAAGAATCTTGCATCTTATCAAGTGGGGAAAGCCTTCGCAACAAAGATGCTGCTTGCTTTCAAGCAATAATAATTTTCCAATTCCATAAGGTAGCTTAATGCCTTTTAAGAATATCTGCACCAGCCTAACAATTAATCATGGAAATTCAATTTGCATTTATCACCTTTAATTTGCTCATCTTTGTCTAGAGTATTGTTTTTGCGTTAACTTAACTAGCTTGCAAACCACCTGCAAATGGTTTTAAATAATGTGTGAGATTGTGAGGTCGAACGAATTAATCAAATATGATGACAGGAGAAACAAAATTGAAATAACCACAATTAGAAAAGTTTCAGTATGAGTGACTAAATATGATAATTGAAACTAATTTAATATACACACTGTGTGTCCCTAAGGAACTTGAAATCTGAAAAGTAAATTAAATATGAATGTATATGCCTGAAACTTTACTCGAGTGGCAGCAATTGCTCGTGGTAGAAAGTTTACTGCAAAGACTTCCTCAAACCTGTGAAGCTCACACTCTTCCTGGCAACAAAGAAGCAGAGTCAATATACGAAGATGATTTTACTAACAAGTGAGAGCTTGCAAATATTGGAAGGATAACGATTACTCATAACCCAAATCCCCAATACCTTCTAATATCTCACTCACGTGAGTTCAAGCTCCCAAAATTCATTACAGTGAAACTCTCACAACAAAATTCTCTTCAAAGATTCTCTACTGAAATTTGATGATGATATCTAGCACTGATCAAATTGGCTTGTGAACAATTAAGCTGCTTAGTATCCTTAACCTGATAAACTTACACAAACAAAAACAACTTGCCTAAAGTTTAATATTTAGAGGCAGAACAATAAAGAAGAAGATATTTATTGATACTAAAATTTGACCTGTATTACCCTGATGTCAAGCATCACGGCATCTCATGTGGGTAAAATCTTCACAATACGAGATGCTTGCAAAATTGAAGCAGCATCTTATCCCTGTCATTTAGTTAAGAGAGTAACTTTCCCCAACTATTTTAATGCATTATTGGCAACTAAATTCAGCGGGCGCTAATTAAATACCCTTTTAACAATATCTTCTTATTCTTCTCCAATCTAACAGTTATTTGGAAAATCTAAATGACAGTCATGCATCAATGGCGTCAAAGTTTGGCTACAAAGCAGCCTGGAAAAGGCTTTACTCTCTGAATGAGAGCATGAATTTGAAAAATATGATGAATGAAGAAACAAAGGCATAATACCACAAGAAGTCAAACTTTTCCCCAGAGCTCTGTTTCTGTTTGTGCTAAAGCCAATGGAAACCGAAGGAAATGAATTTCTACGAATTAGACATATCAGGCAAAACAGGTACTCTGTACAAGCAAAGTAAAAGAGAGTTAACAAAATTTTAAGATTGATATTATAATTAAAATTTCAGTCACCATATAATTAATAGAAAACTTTGTACACAATGATTTATTGCGTAATAAGACTGCATATCTAAATTTTAATTGCGATACAAAATATGATATTAGCATTAGGAGACCGCACCAAAACGTACCGTATTGAATGTGCCTTTTCACAACCATTGTACAAACTTTGAAGCCTTGGCACAAATGCTTTTTCAAACCCATGAACATGATGCACCCGAGAGATGCAAGATATGAAATTGTTACTACAGCAGGAATCAATTAGATACTCGTCTTCAGGAATCAATTCATCTGTAATAACAATTTTCAAAAAGCATCAACTGCTTTAAGCTCCTCAACATCACAGAGATCTTCAATTAAGATAGAGCAGATCCGGCCATCACTATTCCTTCTACTGCTCTTTTGCTTTAGAGAACGCTTCAATTACAGAATGCGTGTAAGGCATTCTTGTTCAAGGTCCAGCGATCAAACCTTGCACAATAACAACAGAGGTAGTAGTTCCATCGCCAGCCTAATCCTTGGACTTGCCAATGTTCTCCACGAGTAGGAAATCAACCTAAAAAATAATAATGAGTTTGAAAAACTGTTTATGGCCCTAAAGAACTTGAAAATCAGAAAAAAGGATTAAGAATGAGTGACTAAACATTTTAATCGACTAAACATACAAAACTTGAAGTACTCTGAATGACTGTGCAATTGCACGAGCTGGTGACAACTGACTTTACTGCAAAGACTCTTTCAAACCCTTGGAGATGATAACCTGATAACACAAAGAAACACAATGAATATTAAAGGATATTCTGACAACGCAAATTTGTGCAAACTATGAAGTGTGGTTTCCTGCCTCCATTGACGCAAATGCTAATATTAGCACAAGTATGAAACAAGATATAAATGATGATCTTAGCACCTTAACATCATGCAATAATAATCATCATGTCTTTCAGGCAGCTGTCCATCCTTAATTGAAACAGAGCAGACCCGGCCATCACTTCCTTCTCCAAAGTCCAGCAACCAAACGTTGCACAATAACCACAGTGATAATCCTTGGTTACCCCAATGTTCTCCATAGAGTCTTCAACGTCAACCTAAAAATGAAATGAAAATGCAATGCAGGTGGAAATGAAAATTCTATAAACTAAATAATAAAAAAATGCAATGCTTGACCTTGAGCTTGCTTTAATAATCATAATAATCGAATTTGGATATATCTTTACTTCCCTGTGGTTCAATCATTTACTTCTCTGTTCTTGTTTATTCACAACAAGATATCAATAGAAGAAGATGGAAATGAAATTCTATAAAATAAAGCAAGTGAATTACCAGCAGAACATTTTAGCAATCCTTTGGCTAAACTTTTCATTTTCATAGTCTTGCTCTCCTGCCTGCATCATTAAAACCAAATTAGATTGGACCTGTGAATTGCTAGTGTGGTTCTGACATTTCCTCGAATCCCTGGTGAACATAATTAAACTCGTATGAAATAAAACAAAGTGGGCTAATGTACTACTAAAAACAATTAAACAATTACTTTAAAGAATTAATGTCACATAAATTATATATAAAAAAATAAGATTATCATTATACAAGATTAAATTGATAATTTAGTTTTCAACATTACTGCAAATGTATCACAGAGATTTTGTCTCTCAGGAAGTTACACACAACATATAATTATTTAATCTTTAGAAAACAAGTTTAACAGATTTGATAACTAGGAAGTTATAAATATTTATACCAAGATTGATTCTATATAGAATTTTAATTCAAAATATAATTATTTTTATTAATTTCATTGCAAGCAACAACGAAGTAAATCAGAGGAGGAGGAGAAATTACCGGCGAGTGATATCTTACGGCTACCACTTGATGTGGGGAATGTGAGATATCTTATGCCAGTCTTCTCCTTTCCCCTCTCTATAACGGTTTTCCAGAAGAGGGCATCTGTGAATACTCAATTCCTGCAGCGTCGACGTTCGAAGGAGGTAATCCGGTAGCACCTTTAATTTGGGGCAATTTTGAATAAACAAGAAAGAAAGACGCGGTATGTCTGTTGTCCTGCGATCTTCTAGAATGGGCAGTTCTTCCAAATTTTCACAAAAATAAATACTCAATTTCTGCAGTGCCGTCGTTTGAAGAAGGTAATCCGGCAGCGCCTTTAATTTGTTGCAACCACTAATTTTCAAGGAAGAAAGACGTGGCATGATGGAGATGTTTTCCTTCCTCGTAATCCTGTAATTCCACTCTTCCAGTTCTTTCATTCCTTCAATTTTGAGTGATTTCAATTTGGGGAAGGCAATAACTGATGATGACGATGAAGATGAAGATGGGTCGTCCCAATAACTGCTTTCTTCTATTCCCAAAAACTCATTACCCACTCTTTTTACACTTTTCAAGTTGTCAATTGTGAGTCTTTCCAGAGGCAATTTTCCCAAAGGAGGCAAATGCTCACAGTTAAAAAAACACCAAAGACTTAGTTCCCTTAGATTGGTTAACGAAGTCAACCATTTAGGAAAAATGTTGCCTCCGTAGAATATAATCCTTAACTCCTCTACATTCAAAGGCGGTTGTAAGGCTTCAAGAAGTTGTTTATCTTTCTCATTCTTCCTCCTCTCTTCTTCGCCTTCCCCATCTACGACTCCATCAAACCAAAGATCCAAACGAAGGAGGTTTTTCTTATTGTAGAGTTCTAATCTCTCGGCCTCATCTATATTTGACACATTACTCAGCCCTTCTATACTACATTTACCACGGAGTTCAAGATTTTTCAGAGATTCAAGCCTACACGTATTGCTACCATCAACACCTCCACCCACCACAAACTTGCCTAATTTTCGAAGACTGGTTAATTTGGAAATCCCTATTGGCATGCACTTTAACGAACAAGTTCGATCATTCAGTAAACTCCTCATGTTCTTTAACTTTCCAATCCCCGTAGGCAATTCTCTTAGAAGTAGGCACCCCCTAATATCTAGCTTTTGTAAATTATATAATTCACACAAAGTCTCAGGTAGTCTCTCTATGACTAATTGAGACAAATTAAGATATTTTAAATGTATCAATTTTCCGACATTTTCTGGAATTTCTCTAATCAAATTTGGGCTAGGATCAGGAAATGAGGACGATTGCCTTATAACTAATGCCCTTAAACATGCCAATTTACTAAATAACTCCCGAAGGATGCTACTATTAAGAGATGGATTGGAAAGACTATTATCACCAATTAGGAGGGTACGCAATCTATTAAGTCTATTAAGTCCATGAATGGACATAGGAAATGAAGCGCCTCCTCCAAAATTTAACTTTAAGTGACGGACTTTGTCACCAAAAAAGTTTATGACTGATTCCTTGGTACCATTAATTTCTAGCCACAAACATTCTTTGCTACTTACAAATTGAGCAAAATCATGTACTATGTCATGCATCTTGCAACTCATAATATCATCATCATCATTTTTCTCAAACTCTTGAAAGAAAGAGTGTGTTGCTAAAATGTTGAAATACTCTTCTCCAATCATCTCCATCTCTTCGTCTTCTTCTGCATTAAGGTAACGTTGAGCCATCCACAGATTAATCAATTCCTCTTTATGCATATAGTGGTCTTTTGGAAAGACAGCACAATATGAGAAACACTGTTTTACCATAGAATTAGAGGGCAAATCGTTATAACTCAACAACAAAGGAGCCAAAAGACCTTTCCTAATCTCTTCTACCTTCCACATTTCACTCTCTAAAATTCTTTGCCACTCTTTTACTGTACGTTTAGAGCGCAAGAGATTCCCGATTACCTTTACAGCAAGAGGCAGGCCTTTGCACTTGCGTGCAATTTTTCGCCCGATTGGTTCTAATTTTTCACAATCCTCGAAAGAGCGACCGAAAAATGCCAACCGCTTGAACAACAACCAGCATTCCTCTTCAGCTAGTTGTTCAATGGAGATAATATCTAACTCTATTGTTCGCATCATACGTGCAACTGACTCATTACGTGTGGTAACCACAATTTTACTTCCGGGAAGACCATTCTTTAGACAAAAGAAGAATTGATCCCATATATTATAATTCCCATCCCATACATCATCTAAGACAATAAAAAATTTTTTTCCTTCAATTGATCTATGGATATGGCTCATAAGAGATTGGAATTCGATTAAACCAGAAGCTGACTCGTCTAGACCTTCAATGATTGCTTTGGCGACCCTCATCTCATCAAAAGTGTCTGATACACACACCCATATAACTTTTTCGAAATTTCTTTTCACCTCATCATTATTATAGGCTAGTTGTGCAAGAGTGGTTTTACCTATACCCCCTAACCCAACCAGTGAGATGATATGAGGATGTTGTTCGCCACTCTCACCCAACAACTTACCTAACAGCTCATTTTTCTCATCAACTCTACCAAAAACCTCTCCCTCATCAATCAAGGAGGTGGTTCGCACTCGCTCTGGTTTCTTAACATTGTTACTCACATTCTCAACAAATTTAAACATATCTTTTCGAGTGGCAATACCATCTAGCTTTTCACTGATTTCGCTAATCTTGACAGCAACATCATCACGAAGAATGAGTTGTTTGAAACCACCTAAGTAGTTTGAGGCAGCACGAAAGAAGGAACATACCTTCTTCTTAGGAGGAGCAAGAGCAAGAGCATCGTCATCATCGCCGCCCTCATCAAGCTGCAATTTCCGTGTTTCAGTGATCCACTCTTCCAACACATCTTCCATGTCGTAGGATGCGTCTCTGAGCTGATCCAGCCAAAGAGTAACAGCTTTGTCCTGCTTCATTTGCCTCTGCTCTGCATCTTCCAGTACAGCTTGAATGGCTTGAAGATTGGTAGTAAGCTTTCCCACTTCTTGTTCGACACCCGTCACAAGCCTCCACTTTTCTTTCACCTGATCTTGAGCAATGGATTTCAGCTGGTCCAAGAGAGAGGAAACGATCGCAAGAGCCATTCTGATATTAGATCAAATGGAAAATGCTGCAATTGCTTTTCTTGCTGCTAAAATGCTCAGAGGAATGTATTCTGAGAGAATGTTCATTCAAGCATGTTTGCATTCTTATTATACCATAGGAGATATTTAGTTTTTACCCTTGAGTCAATGTCAATGTGAACGTTCTTTTGTGCTGGAAATTAAAGGAGTCCCACCATGCTTATCCCCCACCCACACGTTAGTAATTGTAGTAGCATCTTTAATTTCCCTGATTCTACTCCACTGATGAACACATGTTTTGTAGTAACATCTTTAAATTCCCACAC
Organism: Citrus cavaleriei; assembly: GCA_030448935.1. Classification (NCBI taxonomy): domain Eukaryota; kingdom Viridiplantae; phylum Streptophyta; class Magnoliopsida; order Sapindales; family Rutaceae; genus Citrus; species Citrus cavaleriei. Next base: position 202,637 of record JAUJEM010000054.1, on the reverse strand, counting down.
GTTAGGAATTTGGGACATAATAATAAATATTCTCAAATTTGTCGCATCTTTAACGTATGAGCACGTGTTTTGTCTGTGTCACTTTTTCTATCTTACTGCAATATCAGGTAGAGGAATTCGATCAGTTTCCCCAAGAGATGGGAAACGATGTCATCAGCCAATCGATGTTGGATTAAATGCTAAATGTTCCGATTGCTTTTGTTGCGAAAATGCTCAAAGAAAAGTGGCTTTTGTGTATTCTGTGAGAATGCTCATTCAAGCATTTTTGTATTCTTCTTATACTACGTGAGGTATTTAATTTTTACCCTTGAGTCAATGTCAATGTGAATGCTTTTATGCTGCAAATTAAAGAAATCCCAGACCAATAATTGTACAACATCTGCCCTGTTTCTCTGATTCATAATAATTATGCAGACTACTCAGCATCGGTACTTGTAAAATTTCTTACATTATAAGTAACGAAATATTTGTAAACTACCACAAAAAGCTTGGAGCAATCTACTGATGAACCTCCGGCAGTTATATATAAGAGACTAATTTCATCTAGAATAATCTTAATGCTGGATCAATTTCAAAATAAATGATGTCTTATTATCAAGACATGTCTAATTAATTTTTCCATAGAAGAGGTATCTTTTGATATTTAATAAATATCATACTACGGTCTATGACTTAGCTCATACTACAAAGAAAATATGTGAAAGATAATTAAGGAATAAAGCTTTCAACAACGATTTATAAAATTGCTTTTGATAAAACTGTTCTGATGAAATGAAATTATGTGAAATTACTAAGAATTTAATTAGCCTCTCAAAAAGGTTTATTGATTGGTTGACTTCTCAAGTTTAAAATTCGAATGTCAAAACAGATAAAACGTTAAAAAATTATTTTGAGTTTTATCCACCCGTTTACCATTTTAATACATAAAACTCTCCTATTGCTTTAAAGTGTCATTTTTTGTTTTAAACAAAAAATGACACTTTAGTATCATATGTTTGCAAGATATTCGGCCATGAGTGTTGAGGGAAATTTCTTCATCCTTGAGCGGAAAATAAAAAGAAAAACATAGTTCGCAATTTTAGTAGCGAAACCAATATTTTGATCCATATGGGGTAAATCTTCAGGAGGCCCAACTTCAAACTTAAAATGTTAGCTGAGGGTTTAATTTTAGACTGTTTTTCTATTTATAGTTATTATATAGTTGTTAGGAATTTCGAAATTTTAGAATTTTGCTTGTAGCTACAGGCTGCAGCGATTTTATTTGGCGACTTTGATTCATAATTGAAGCACTGTTGCAAGTAAAAACTAAAAAAAATAATTAACAAAATAAAAATCAAGGACTTAGGCCTAAGTTTTATCAAAATTTTAATAAAAGGCTATTTGTCATATCGTCATGATGGAAAAATAATTAACACAATAAAAATAAAAAATCGAGTTACTTGATTTTATTTTAATAATATATAAATCAAATTTCTATTATATGTATAAATTAACAAAATAAAAATCAGAGACTTAGGCCCAAGTTTTATCAAAATTTTAATAAAAAGCTATTTTTCATTTTGTCATAATGGAAAAATAAATAACAAAACAAAAATAAAAAAATCGAGTTACTTGATTTCATTTTACAAAATATAAATTAAATTTCCATTATATGTATAAACTATAAAGTTTATATATCAAGTGCTTAGGGATCAAATCAATCTTTTTACACCTAATTTTTAATATTTCATTTCGAAACCCTAAATTTTTCAAAGCTTGTTGGGTCATGATCCCCGCTAGGAGTGGGTAAATTTGTGTTCAGATCAACTTGTTTGAGTTTCGGATTGATTAGGTTAAAATATTCAGATCGGATTGGATTAGATTAAAAATTTAAGTTGAATTCGTTATAATTATATGGGGGTTAGGTTGGGTTTGGGTTAAAATCAAATTCAGTCAACTAGGATGGATTCAGATAATATTGGGATTAGGGGTATTTTTTAGCCTATTTTGTTTTTTTTTTATAGTTTTTTTCAATTATTTTAGTTCTTTGTCAACAAAAAATGAAAACTACTACTATGAAATCAAATGAATAAAAATTAAAGTAAACTACTACTATTGAATTGGATCGACTCCTCAATTCCTCATCTCTTCACCTTCTTATACATTAAGGTAACTTTGAGCCATCTATAATGTAATTGGTTCTCTTTATACATATTGTAACCTTTTGAAAAGACAATATGAGAAATACTGTCTTATTATACATTAATATTGTTCCCAATCTCTTTTACCTTCCACATATCACTATCTAAAATTCAAAATCTTGATGCCATCAGTACATTTCCACATATTGCTGAGAAGGATGCTGCCCATACAACAGCCGTGAAGAATTCTCCTTGCAAGACCGTCATCAACTGTCCATTGAACATGCAAATCATGTTCAAAGCCGTGAGCAAATCGGAATGCCACAGTCGAACACATCGGGAGAACTTTCTGCTCCCACGCATGATGTGTCCCATATTCAAACTCAGATTATGGCATCCCACGTGAAGCATTCAAAAGAGTCGGCTATCCACATGCATGCAAGTTCAAATTCAAAAACAAAAGTGCAGCCCATGATGGTTGTAGTCAAAGCACACAAACACTTTCGGCATTAACAAATGATTTGGCTTCCATAAAGCAGAAGCACTCTAAATCTTGGGGCCAAAGAAAATCTTACCCTTGAAAACCACCCACTTGTGGTTGTCCAAAGCTATTTGGTCATTTGAAAAAGTATGTGATTCCGTTTTAGTCTATTATGTCACGACAAAAAGAGAATTGGAAAATATAACGAAGAAAAATAAGACAAGAGTTGGAAAAATCATGCAGCCGACCCTTTTTTCTATCTGATTGCGCAATATTAGGTAGGCGAATGCGACTTCATTGATATCGGGTCATTTTAAACAGCAGTGGTTCTGTAATTATTTTTTTTCTTTTATTTAATTAAGAAAAGGAAGAAAAGATAGCATAAGTTATGATTATTGTGAATTTTCCATCCCCTATATAAATTCTTAAATGTATTTAAATTGTGAGTCATAGAAGTATATTACCTAAATTATGTTATCAGGCCATGTTCGGATACTAGGAGTAAGTATGGAATTGGACTAATTTTGTGATTAAATATTTATCTCATGTTTGGTAAGCTTAATTGAATTGGATTTAGGAACTAAATTTAAATTTATTCCTAAAATTATGGAATTGATAATCCTAATTTACTCATAGCTTTAGTTGAGATAAAATTAAAGAAAAAAAGTTATCTATTTATGAGACTTTAATTTACATCATTATCGTTTATTTATGCTTAATATTTATTTATTTATTTATTTTTAATTTATGATTTACTTAAAATTTATATTTATCTATTATCTATCGTTTGATTAAATTGGAACTTTACTTCAACTAACTCTTGAGATTAATTTTTCATTACTTGTGTCTTTGATAATTTGCCAATAAAATTAACCATTTAATAATTTCTTGCATTATTGATTGTATTAAATTTAATAATCACTAATATAATATTAAAAATAATCATGAAAATTAATAATACCATCAATTAATTGATTTTATATACTTTTTTAAATATTTGATAAGAATTTGATAAAAATTAATTAAAGATTTAAATTTTTATTCATTTTTTATTTATTTATTTTATCATGAATACCCAGTATCTTACAATATAAATAATTTTCTAATTCAGACTACTAGCATCAGCTCCCGTAAAATTTCTTACATTATAAGCAACAAAATAGTTACAAACTACAACAAAAGACTTAGATCAATCCACCGATGAACCTTCTGAAGTTATATATAATATATTAACTGTTAATCTAGAATAATCTTAGTGGATAGATTTTTTTAATTATAAATATCAATAAATTTTTTATCGTTTAATAGATATTGATGAAATGATATATAGAGTAATTTCGCCCAATCAAATTAATCCATTATGAATTTCAGCACAAATTTGCATGTGGTCTGGACCGTGCAAGTGAAATTTTTTTATTATATTTTTCAACTCGGCCGACAACATCTTTTTGTCAGGTAGGCAAAAGAAAAAGCCATTATCTCATTAATTGATTTGGTCATTTGAGAATGTAACTCTATTATGCCGTGACAAACTCCAAGATCTAATTTAGAGAGCGACTCAAATAATGGTAATTAGTAATTTATTACATCTGCAGTTAGATGGATACTTTGTTTGAGAAAAAAATAAAATCAGTTTTATAATGATTTTAATTATAATAAGGGCAAAACTACGTTGCATCACGGGTTTGATACCCTTTTCTTTTGTCTTTTTCAAGGTCAATTACAATAAAGTCCTGCTATTAGTTATAAAAACAAAAAAACTAAAAATTTTTAAATTTTCATACATTAGTCCTGCACCTAAAGTTTTCAATTGTATTAATGCTTCTGGAAGCCATGATTTGTTTAGAATTCAAGCACTTATTCTCTTTATACACACAAACACTAGTAAATTAAAAGAACATTTTTTTGAATTATTTAAATTATTTTAAATAAAAGAAAACTAAGTAAATATTTAAATTATTTTCAAATAGAGAAATTATTTAGAATTTTTTTACTGAAAGATCTCAACCATATGGACGTGTGCTAATAACTATTTAAATTGTTGGGGTGGAGTAACAAATATTAATTTATTTAAGTGTGCAATTAAATTTATTATTTTATTTAAGTACAAAAACTCAACCAAAAATGCAAACTCATTGTTCAAACAAACAAAAATTATTTTACAAATTCATAAACTAACACTTTATTATTATTAGTAAATTAACATATTTTTACTACATAATTAAATAATTGATAATATGTTAAATAAATCTTATGTTACCAAAAAAAAAGTAACTACATAGAATATCAAATTAAATTTATTTTCATATTTTGTACATTACATTTACTTGAGATAGTAAAATCTCTTGTGTTGGAATAAAAAATATTATGGGGTTTGAACCTTGGTCACATGGGTGAGAGAAAATTGGTTGCCGTTATGTTAAATTAAAAAAAATTAATTTTATATTTATCAATAATTATGGTTTGTAAATAATATACATAGTTTAACTATATAATAACTAGTTAATTTTTTAATTAATAAGTAAATTTATTAATTTAAATAGATATTAATACATGTAAGAATAAGTCATTTAATTGGAAATCTAGTTCAATAGTGTAATATATATATATATATATATATATATATATATATATATATATATTATGGACTTTTATGTCATAATTATAAAACTTTTGATTTTTCTTATTTTACATGAACAAGAGGGGCCTTTAATGTTAATATCCTAGAATCAAATCTAAGCCATTATGCAAGTCTTGCGTTGTATCCAACGGTGAGTTTGAAAAAGACAAAAAATGGGGCACCAAACCCCAGAGGCAACGTAGCTGGACCCTTATAATAAATATCATGCTGTGATCTATGACTTGTCTGATATTACAAAGAGAATATGTGAAAAATAACTAGGTAATAAAATTACAATAAATTTCATCACAAATGAAATTTATTTATTATATTTTTCAATTTAACGTTAACGTATGGACCATTTTTTGGTCTATATGGATTATGGCCAACAATTTTTTGGCAAAATTGTCTCATTAATTCATTTGGTCATTTGAAAAAGTTGCGGCTCTGTTTTAGTCCAGTGTCAATATATAACTTTATTATGTCATGACAAACTTCAAGATCTAATTTAGAGTGTGACTCGAATAATTTTAATTAGTAATTTATTATATCTACAGTCGGATACTTTGTTGAGAAAACAAAAAGAATAAAATCAGTCCCATAATAATTTTAATACTATAGTCCACGTACTTAGGCCATCTCCAATATGACTCTAAATCTAATACCAAATCACCTTTTGAATCATTTTTAGTATAAAATGCTTTTTTAATGTAACACTAAACCAACACCAAAATAGTGTTATGAATAGTATTACACCAAATATGGTACAACACTATTCATTTAGTGCTAGGAAAAAAAAGTCTCAAATATTATTATTATTTTTTTATTTACATATATGTCCTATTTTATATAATATTTTAAGTTATTATTATTATTATTTTTATTTCATTTTTTAATTTTTGAATATTATACTAAAATTTTAAATAAAAAAAATTCAACACAAAAATTAATAATAAAAATAAAATGCCAAATTTAATAATTTTTATATTTTTTTGTTAATCGATATAAAATTATTTATGACTTAATTATCTATATTAATAGTAATATTTATTGTGTTAATTGAATTAATTCTTGAGAATTAAAAGAATAAAAAGAAGAATATTTTTTTTGGTGTAAATGGGTTGGAGATGAAATAGTAATTTGGTATGAAAAAAGTATATTTTTGGTGTTGGTGTTACATCAAAATGGTGTTAAGCATTGGAGATGCCCTTACCTCATATTACAAAGAAAATATGGGAAAGATAACTAAATTGCTTTAGAGAACTGTTCTAATGAAATGAAATTATATCAAATTACTAAGGATTTAGTTAACCTCTCAAGAAGTTTATTTGCTTCACTTCTCGAGTTTAAAATTCGAATGTCAGAAAAGATAAAAGGTTAAAAAATTATTTTAAATATTATCCACCCTTTTACTATTTTAATATACATAAAGAAATAATTACTTATTTTTAACAATAGCAACCGGGGGCATAATATATCTGATGGATTTTTCTAAGGAACAAAGCTTATTATATCTCCTATCAAAAATGTCATTTTTGTTTGTCAGGAAAAGGATATCTATATCCCCAAAGTTTTGAAAAATGGTACCAGCATTCCCAAGTTTTCAAAAAGAGACACTAAGACTCATTTTTTATTACAATACCCTTTACCTTTATTATCCTAAAAATTAACTTTAATTTTTTTTATAATAAATAGAAATATAATATTAAAATAAATGTAATAATATATACATTTTAAAATAACTTCAATATTTAAAAATATTTTAATATTTTACAATCTATTAATATATTTTATTATGTTAAAGTAAATTTTATGATAAATATAAACATAATATTAAAATAAATGTATTAAAAATTAAATTATTATGTAAAATAATAATTTTAACATGAGACTTTTTTAATTTTAAAATGTATTTAATGCAAATATTTATTTAAAATCTATACAATAAATACAAATATATTATTAAAATAATTATACTACAATAATTTACATATTTAAATTTATTTAAATATTAAATATTTTAATATTATTAATCTACTATGTAGATTACATTATTTATATAATATTTGTGTTTATTAAAAATTTACAAGTTAAATTTTTCAGGATACTAAAGGTAAAGGGTATAATGGTCAAAAGAGAGTTTTGGTGTCCTTTTTAGGAAACCTAGGAGTATTGATTACTATTTCTCCAAACCTTGGAACAAAATAAATATCCTTTTCCCTTTTTTATTTTAAACAAGTGGCAACTAAAGATTAAACTGTCTTATATTCGCAAGATATTCACCACAAAAGTTGTAGGAAATTTCTTCTTCCTTGAGCGGAAAATACAAAAGAAAAACATAGTTGGCAATTTCACTAGCAAAACTAATATTTTGTTTCATATCCAGGGGCAGAGCTCAAGGTAAGTCTTCATGAGGCCCAAGTTCAAATTTCAAGTGTTAGCTAGGAATTAATTTTAGACAATTTTTTCTATTTATAGCTAGTATATAGTTGTTAGGTATTCCAAAATTTGAGAATTTTGTGATTGATAATTGAAACGGTATTGCAAGTGAAAACAAAATGAAAAAAATAATTACCAAAAAAAAATCAAACAATCAAGTTACTTTGACTTTATTTCACAAAATATACAATTAAAGTTTCATTATATATATAAGTTTATATATCGAGTATTTAAGGGTCAACTCAGTCTTTTTATATCTAATTTTTAATATTTCATTTAAAAACCTCAAAAGTTTTTCAAAGCCTATAGGGTGATGGTCCCCTTTAAGAGTGCACAAATTTCTGTTTAGATCAACCTGATTGGGTTTCGGGTTGATTGGTTTAGAATATTCTAATTGGATTAGATCAAATTAAAAGTTTGTGGTTGAGTTTAGATCAAATCAAGTTATAATTATATGCGGCCAAGATTGGATTTGAGCTAAAATCGAATTCGGGTCAATTATGATGGATACAGATAATGTTCGGAACAGAGGTAATTTTGAGTCTTTTTATGTTTTGATTCTTTTTCAAAATTATCTCATTTTAGTTCGTTTTTACTAATTTAAAAAAAATGAAAACTACTACTATGAAATCAAATGAACAAAATTTAAAATAAACTACTACTATCAGATCGGATTGGATCACCATTTCTTTGCCCTCTCCTATACTGAGGTAACTTTAAGTCATCCATAGGGTAATTAGTTCCTCTTTATACATGTTGTAGTCTTTTGGAAAGACAACACAATATGAGAAAAATCATTTTACCATGGATGGCAAAGCAATATAACTCAACAATAAAGGAGCCAAAAGACCTTTCCTTATCTCTTCTAGCTTCCACATATCACCATCTAGAATTCTTTTCTATTCTTCTACTACTCTTTTAGAGAATAAGAGATTCTCTATTACCTTTGCAACAAGAGCAGGCCTTTGCACCTGCATGCAATTTTTAGACCGATTGGTTCTAAATTTTATGATCCTCAAAGGACCAACTGCTACCTGCTTTTATATTTGATGCAGCCAATGAACTAATTGTTAAAAATTGATTAAAAAAAAGAGTTGAAAAGTCAATTTGGAAGATATCATTTGAATTCAATTTGGAGATAGTCGAGAAGTTTGATAAGCAATTGGAAGTGGTCAAAACTATTGAAATGGTGGCTATTGAATGTTGAAAAATTGGCTTGATTTTAGGCAAAATTTTGCCTATAAAAGGGAAGCTCTCATTTGAAAGCTAGGTATCCAAAATCCCAGAGAAGCATTGAGAGCTTCCAACATGGGAGAGAAAAATTCTTAAGCATGTAGTTATATTGAAGGAGCATTTGGCTCCTCAAATATGGGTATTACGGGTTTGCTTTGTTAAGGAATATTTCTCAAAATTATGTATTTGGGGCTTGGGTGAGAGAAAATTCTTTCTGAGAGTGTGGTTGTAATAATTTTCCACATAGTTAATATTTTTTCTCTGGTTGTCTCTTGACAACGACCGTGGTTTTTCTCTGGATTTGGAGTTTTCCACGTAAATTTTGTGTTGTGTGGTTGGTATATTCTCCATTTAATTTTTCTTATTAATTTGTTGCTTGATAAATTGCTTGGAGAGATCTTGGGAGGAAACTCAATTTCCTAACAGTAATGTCGTATCAATTTATAAAAATAAATTTGTATGAAAATCTATCATCATTTATTTTTCACAGCAACTCATAAAGTCTAAGAGTGAGACTATTTTTTAATGAAATACATGATATGAAGCTCCTTAGTTTTGGAAGAAAATACGGTATGAAGTTCCTTAGTTTTGGAAATAAATAGTTAATTATAGAGCTACATTACCACCAATCTCATTACTAACCATAAACTACATAAACATAATACACAATTATTAGCTATTTATATATCGAACCAGAAATATCAAGTGCTAAGTCTTTTTGGCTCTACAATGCCTTGTTGGTGCTCTTGTGCACCTAAAGTAATCCACAAATTACAAAATTTATCTTCGTACCACTTTACCATATGTTGGAAACATTAATTTAAATAAAATAAACAAATCTTTAAATTAAATTTAGCATAAATAATGATAGAATGATGGAAATCTTACTCTATTTAGTGAGAAATCCAAGTATCCAACTTGTTTACTTGAATTACACATCTCTCACTCTAAACACACACTTTCTCCTTCTCTCTCTCTATCTACACTTTCCACCTTTAATTTGTACGTCAATGAGTCTTCCCACTTTTTTTTTTATAACAATTCCACCTGATGTTTGCAAAATGTATCATTTCTACACTATTGTCATCACGCCGTTAGAATTTTACTCATGTCAGAATGATAAACTTGTCATTGGAATTTTTCTCATGTCAGAATGATAAACTTGTCATTGGACTCTTAAAGGACAAAAACGACGTCGTATTTAAAGAAGAATTATATAATCCCATCTGCTTGAAACTTTCTACAATGACAGTCATTTTTCTCCTTCGATTGGGATCGTCGATTTCTTTACTAAAATCAACGAGTGAATGATTATCAGCATCAGGAGGCAAAGAAGGCAAAGAAGGCAAAGAAGGCAAACCGCCACATTTTTTTCGCTGTGGTCCTATAATTTATTGAAAAAATCAAACGAATCATAAATTTTCTCTTCTGCAACAGTTACCAACGATTGCCCCAAAATAACAAAGTTAATGAGCTAAAAAATTCAAGGTTTAAAAAAAATTTGGAAGTTTAAAATTCTTAAACGACTTGATAATAAGCCCCAATCCGCCATCGCCACGATCCACGGGTACAGGTACCAGATTAAAGTGCGTTTTCTCTTGAGCTCTCTTTTAATTATTTTAGTTTTAATTCTGATTTTTTATTTTATTTATTATTTAATATCTATATTGCAGTCATCTATTTTTTTTCGTTATTAAATTAGGGCAAATTAGTTATTTTATGTTAAGGGTAGAATAATCATTTACATTTAGGGTAAAATAATCATTTTCTCAGTATTATGTTAAATTCTCTTATGCTGTTATGACGGAAGTAGAGCAATGATGCACTTTAAACATTAGGAATTGTGGGAACGAGAACATTTTTGAATGAAATACTTAATAATTAGCAACTCAAAATATATCATTTGTAATGAACTACTTAATTTGCAATTTCTTTAGTTTTGGATGGCAACTCGGGATTCCTCATTTAAACTATGACGATTTATAACTTGTGGGTACACAAGACATTGCTCCCACCACTTTTTACAGAAGCAAAAATCAAGCCAATCGCTTCCATTTGTGACAATTTTATCGGAGAAAGAAAAAGGAAAAAAAAAAGAATTTTGTAACTACTTAACTCAGCTTAGTGACAAAATTGCATTCTTGAATGTACAGAAATGATATGTAGCAAAACCAAGCATAAAGAAATACGAAGATAATGTTATATGGTACGGCTATTAGCCTATGTCATAGTAAAAGACGTGAAGAAAAATTTACTAAGAAATGGGTGTGTACAAATATTAAAGGAAAATATTCACTGACGACCCAAATCACATATATGTGCTTAATTTCTTACTCACTCAATCTCCGAAAATTCATTCAAATGAAACTTTCAGAAAGACTTAATATTAAGGCTTTAGCATCACTTCATATGCTCAACAATTCAAATTTGAGGATGATATTTCTCAAAATGAAGGGCTCTACTTGGATTGTGAACAATCTTCCTCACCATCATCCTTGCCATACCAGCAGCACTGAACAATCTTTGTTCTGACATTTGCCCCATTTATCTGTTTACACAAGAATCCGAAACAACTGTTAGAAATTATAATCTTTATATATATCCAAAATGGTGAATAAGATGATGTGGTTGATGATAAAATCCTGAGTTAAATAATTAAGGGTTCGGTAACAATCACAGCATCTCATCATGTGGGGAAAGCCTTCGCAACAGAAGATGGTGCTTGCATTCAAGCAATAATAACTTTCCAATTTCATAAGGTAGCTTAACGCCCTCTCAAGAATAAGTGCACCAGCCTAACAATTATTCATGGAAATTTATATTCAGAATAATGTTAGTATGAGAGATGAAGTATAATAAGCGACTTGGCCACTATATATGCACTTATCACCTTCAATTTGCTCATCTTCGTCTACAGTATTGTTTCTGCTTTAACTTAATTAGCTTGCAAGCCACATAAAAATGGTTCTAAATAATAAGTGAGTGTGAATTCGAACAATTAATCAAATATGATGACCGAAGAGACAAAAGTAAAATAACCACAAGAAGTAGAAATATACTTTTGTTATATTTAGAGCATCTTCTACTGTCAAGTTCTTTTCCTTTAGCTTTGTTTCTGTGTGCGCTCAAACGCAATGCCTCAAGGCTCAAGATAATTTTATGACCATCAATCATTTGCAGCCACATGCAGACTTGAAAAACTAGTCGTGGCCCCAAGGAACTTGAAAATTAGAAAAGATTCAGAATGAGTGACTAAAATAACTTAATCGAGACTACTTAAACATGCACGCCTTGAAAATCTGAAACTGAATTACTCAAATATCTCTCAAAAGGAAAAGCTCCAATAATATATAAAGCCAAAAATCTAACACTCATCAAACTGGCTTGTGAACAATTAATCTTCCTCGCCATCATACATGCCAGGTGTAGTGAACAATCTTCATTCTAACATTTGCCTTAATAAGCTGCTTAGCATCCTTAACCTGATAAATTGCACAAACAAAAACAACTTTACTAAAGTTCATTCTTTAAAGGCATAGCAGTAAAGAAGATGATATCTGTTTATGCTAAAAATTGACCTGAGTTATCCCAATGTCAAGAATCACAGCGTCTCATGTGGGTAAAATCATCGCAATAAAACATGCTGATTTCAAGCAACATCTTATCACCTGTAATTTAATTAAGACAATAACTTTCCTCAACCATTACCCTACTCAATTTCAATGTATTATTGGCAACTAAATTCATAGGTTAAGTAGCTAATCAAATGCTCTTTTAACAATATTTCTCCAAATAACAAATATTCAGAAAATCTCAATGACAATCATGCATTTATGGCATCAAAATTTGGCTACAAAGCTGCCTGGAAAAGGCTTTAAATTCTTAATGAGGGCATGAATTCGAACAAATATAGTGAATAAAGAAACAAAGGCATAATACTGCAAGAAGTAAACCTTTTCCTCAGACCTCTGTTAACATATATGTTTCCATAATGTTGATTTTGATGATAACAAACAAGATTAAAAATGATTAATCTTTTAAGTTCAAATTATTTTCTTTTTAAATAAATCATTATTTTCAAATTATAAAGGTTTCATATTTAATGGAAAAATGATGTTATGGAATTAAAGTGTTTTGGACTAAAATGAAAGTATTTTAAAACCTTTGATATTGTTTTAAATTTCGGATTTGGACCTATTTGAAACTATTTAAATATTTTGGGTCATTCTATAATTTCACATAGTTTGGGTGAAATCATAATTTCAGAAAGTTTTGGGATTGACAAAGTAATATTTAGAAATTCTGAAATTGGACATATTTGCAAAGTTTCATAACATTTTGGGCCATAATACAGTTTTATAAAGTTTTGGGGTCAAACTGTAAAATTGGAAAATATTTCACTGTAGCAAGCGGCTAACCGGATCCTGACAAACGGAAATCCGGTTGTTGGGCAGTAAGCTTCTGAGCATAAGCGGCAATCTAGATTTGACAAAGCGGCATACCGGATGTTCAGAAATTCAAAATTGTGGCTGTAACGGTAACATTAAGCGGCTAACTGGATGTCCATAACCGGCAATCCGGTTACAACCAAAATGTGCATAACGGCTAGTTTTTGAGCTCAAACTATATAAACTCAAAACCAATTCATTTTTGGTAATCTAAGCAAGCAAAAATAAGTGCACACAACATATATTGAGCTTCAATTCCGTAAATCATCATTTATTAAATCATCTTTGTTCTTCAATTTGTATATCCACTCTTAAAGAGAGTTTCATTGTTGTATTTTTCATTTCTCATCAAATTGTAAGTGTACAAGTGTGAGAAACACTTGGGGTGAAGAGATTGGAGAGATAATCTCTTGTTGTAAAGGTTCATTGACACCTTGAAGTCAATTGTAAACGTTTGAAGCCTTGGAAAGGCTCGGATAGTGAAATCATCAAGCCCGGTGTGCTTGGAGGCGTGGACGTAGGCGGGGATTGCCGAACCACGTAAAAATCCTTGAGTTTGCTTTCTCTTCCCTTACTCATTTATTATTGTGCTTTCATTGAATTTATTGTTTTCGAATTTATTAAGGCATTAGATTGGATTGTTGTGTGGTTTGCTTAGCTTAATTTTTAAAATTCCAATTCACCCCCCCTCTTGGGTAGCCTAGTTAGTATTTCATTTGGTATCAGAGCGAGGTGCTCTTGTGTAGACTTAACCATTTAGAGTTAAAGATCCATGGCAACCCATAGTGACTCAACCTTTAGGGAAGGACAATCCACAATTAAACCACCGTTCTTTGACGGTAATGACTACCCATATTGGAAAACTAGGATGAGAATTTATTTACAAGCTTTAGATTATGAAATTTGGAAAATTGTTTGTGATGGTCCATTTATGCCTTTGACTAAAAACGAAGTCGGGGAAGATATTCCAAAACCTTCACGGGAATGGAATGAATTGGAAAAGAGAAAAGCTTCTCTAAATTCCAAAGCCATGAATACCTTGTTTTGTGCACTTGATAAGAAAGAGTTTCATAGAGTGTCTAGTTGTGAAAGTGCTAATGAAATTTGGCACAAACTTGAAGTTGTTTATGAAGGCACGAATCAAGTGAAAGAGTCTAAAATTAGTAGGTACACTTTCAAATATGAATTGTTCCAAATGGAACAAAATGAGAGTGTGTATTCTATGTATACTAGATTTACGGACATAGTGAATACTCTAGGAGCCCTAGGAAAGACATTTTCAAATAGCGAGAAAGTTAAGAAAATCATTAGGTTGTTACCTAAGGAATGGAGACCAAAAAGGACTGCCATTGAGGAAGCTAAAGATTTGAATATCTTACTTATTGATGATTTAATTGGTTCTTTTATTTCTTATGAGGAAGACATGGCAGCCGAAAGAGGTAATGAGGAGAAGAAGAAAAGCATTGCTCTCAAAGCCTCGAAACATGAGAGTGATGAGGAAAACGAGCTGGATGAGGAGGAGATGGATATGCTGGCTAGGAGGTTCAGAAAACTTTTTAAGAAATCCGGTGAGCGAAGAAAATTTAGAGACCTCAAGAACCGAAAGGAGAAAAAGGAAGTAATCAAATGTTATGAGTGCAAGAAGTCTGGCCATATAAGAACGGAATGCCCTCTTCTCAATAAGCTCAAGAAGAAAGCAATGGTAGCCACATGGGATGATAGCGATGAGGAAACAAGTGATGATGAAGAGCATCAAGAAATGACAAATCTAGCTCTCATGGCAATTGGAGATAAATTGGATGATGAACTTGATGAGGTAAATGATCTTTTTACTTATGATGAATTATATGATACTTTTAAAGAATTGCATGATAATTGGATAAAAATTGGTAAAAAGAATGCATGTCTTAAAAAAAAAATGGTAAAGCTCACAAATGAAAATGAATCTCTAAGTGCAAAGATTACATGTCTAGAATTAGAGAACAAAACATTGCATGATAGAGTTGCATTATCAAATGAGAAACCTAGCACTTCGCATGAGCATCTAGAATCATATGTAGATGACTTGAAAAATGAAAAAAAATGCTTTACAAAAATGCAATGATTCATTAAATGAAAAGATTAAAGGACTAGAGTTAGATAATAAAATGTTACATGATAGAATTGCATCATTTAAAGGTAAACAAAGTATTTCATATGAGCATGAAAAATCACATGTTGATGAGTTGATGAAAGAAAATGAAGTGCTTAAGAAAAAGAGTAATGAGCTCAATGAAATTGTGTTAAAATTCACAAATGGTCAAAAGAACTTAGAAAAATTACTAAGCACTCAAAAATGTGTGTTTGATAAAGGAGGACTTGGGTATAAGCCTTACTTGAAACAAAAATATTATAAGAATTATTTTGTTAAGGCTACCTCCACAAGTGATCATAAGATTGTTTGTCATTATTGTAATGGGAATGGTCATATGAGTTTTAGATGTCCAGTTAAGAGAAATGTATATTATGGAGTCAAATGTATTTGGGTTCCAAAAGGAACTAAATCTAACGTTCAAGGACCCAAGAGTATTTGGGTACCAAAGCACACAACTTGAATTTTTTTTTGTAGGTACCACAATCAAGGAATGGTGGAGAAGTTCCTTGATGAAAGCTTGTGAGGATAATCACTTGAGTATGATCTAGGAGAAAAAGATGAGGCAAGATGATTTAATTGTTTTGGTAACAATTCTTGCCATATTAATTTTCTTGAATGAATCATGATAAATGAATTTGCGAAAGTATGCTTGTATGTTTACATGATGGAATTATCATTGTATTTAACATTGAGTGCTTTATCATGATGCATGGTTAAATATTTATGATGATAGCTTGTCAATTCATCATGATTGATTTGTTTGATTTTGATGATTATATAATGCCTAAGCTTGATAAATGAGTGATATGCTTGAATTATTAATCTTTGAATGCTTATATGTTTCATGATTGTGTAAAATATATACATGATGAATGAATTATATGTGTGAATTCTTGTGCCATTAATTGTGTTATATCATCATTCATTTATAAAATTGACATCATTGTTTGATACGATTTCATATGTTTGGTCTTGTATTCATTTATGTCTCATGCATTAAATGGCTTATTGAAAAATTTTGAATCTCAAAATGATTCAAAAATTGATCAATTTTTAAGCTAAAAATAAATTGGTGTGTGTAATACAAGTCTAAGAGTTTACTAAACTTAAAAAATATTCTCCATATTTTAACTGATAAACCTCTTCTAATCAACCGGAAAACCATTCTTCTTATTGATTATTCTCTAAGTCATATTCTGGAAAACCAGATTTGCTAAGCTTCCTCTCTACCTCTTTGCGAAGAATAATTTTAAAAAAATTAGGCATGAACTTGGAATGATGAAATTTTTTAATATCTCTAATCATGTTATTAATACTATTAAAATTGATTTCTTGATGATTTTGATGATTGATGATTATATGTGTGTTGCTTGATGAATTAGTAAAGTTGTTGGTTTGTTATAATTGTTGAAGCTTATATCTTTTTAACCATGTTGTGTATTTGAGAATTTGTTCATTTTTAAGGAGAGACTTTGCCGAAATTTTTGCTCGCACAAAATGGGTAATACGTTCATCGAATTATTTTTGATGATCTTGTTTCGATTGCATCTATCTATCTTTTCTTTTTTACGATGAAGGGGGAGATGAATATGATATGTTTTTGGATAAAATCATTTCGGTTAAAATTTTAAATTTGCCATATATTTAGGGGGAGCATATAATATGATTTTGGATAATATGCATTTTGAACTTTTTTGTTGTCCAAAGGGGGAGACAAAGTAATATATCATTTCGATGTTGTCAAAAGGAGGAGAATAATATGCATTTTGAATAATTGTTTTGATAATTGATATATGATTATGGTGAGGACTTGATGATTTTGAGATATGATGATGATTTGATTTCATGAGTGTTTTATATGATAAATTTATGTTATGAGTTGTTGATTTGGTAATTGATGGAATAATGGTTCATGATATTTTTGTGTGATGATTTGTGTATGGAGTTGGCTTTTATCATGACTTATAATAATTTGGGAGTAATATTACTAAACTTGTATTTGAGGTAATGCTTGTTGTTAGGGGGAGAATGTGTTGAAATTTCTACTCGGACAAACATGAGTAATGAATTTGCTACTCTTATTCTTTTCCTTTAAGTTTTCTTTTTGATGATGAAGGGGGAGAAGAATACATGTTTTTAAATTTATAAAACTTTACTACTCTTTTTCTTTGCTAATTAAGTTTTCTTTTTTATGATGAAGGGGGAGAAAAATCTATGTATTTAAATCTGTTAATTTAGCTAATTGGCAAATTGTAAGAGAATATTATATTTAGGGGCAGCAATTTGTGGAATCATTCTTTAAATAAATGAAATGTTTGTCATCATCAAAAAGGGGGCGATTGTTAACATATACGTTTCCATAATGTTGATTTTGATGATAACAAACAAGATTAAGAATGATTAATCTTTTAAGTTCAAATTATTTTCTTTTTAAATAAATCATTATTTTCAAATTATAAAGGTTTCATATTTAATGGAAAAATGATGTTATGGAATTAAAGTGTTTTGGACTAAAATGAAAGTATTTTAAAACCTTTGATATTGTTTTAAATTTCGGATTTGGACCTATTTGAAACTATTTAAATATTTTGGGTCATTCTATAATTTCACATAGTTTAGGTGAAATCATAATTTCAGAAAGTTTTGGGATTGAACAAGTAATATTTAGAAATTCTGAAATTGGACCTATTTGCAAAGTTTCATAACGTTTTGGGTCATAATACAGTTTTATAAAGTTTTGGGGTCAAACTGTAAAATTAGAAAATATTTCACTGTAGCACGTGGCTAACCGGATCCGGACAAACGGAAATCCGGTTGTTGGGCAGTAAGCTTCTGAGCATAAGCGGCAATCCAGATTTGACAAAGCGGCATACCAGATGTTCAAAAATTCAAAATTGTGGCTGTAACGGTAACATTAAGCGGCTAACCGGATGTCCATAACCGGCAATCCGGTTACAACCAAAATGTGCATAACGGCTAGTTTTTGAGCTCAAACTATATAAACTCAAAACCAATTCATTTTTGGTAATCTAAGCAAGCAAAAACAATTGCACACAACATATATTGAGCTTCAATTTCGTAAATCATCATTTATTAAATCATCTTTATTCTTCAATTTGTATATCCACTCTTAAAGAGAGTTTCATTGTTGTATTTTTCATTTCTCATCAAATTGTAAGTGTACAAATGTGAGAAACACTTGGGGTGAAGAGATTGGAGAGATAATCTCTTGTTGTAAAGGTTCATTGATACCTTAAAGTCAATTGTAAACGTTTGAAGTCTTGGAAAGGCTCGGATAGTGAAATCCTCAAGCCCGGTGTGCTTGGAGGCGTGGACGTAGGCGGGGATTGCCGAACCACGTAAAAATCCTTGAGTTTGCTTTCTCTTCCCTTACTCATTTATTATTGTGCTTTCATTGAATTTATTGTTTTCGAATTTATTAAGGCATTAGATTGGATTGTTGTGTGGTTTGCTTAGCTTAATTTTTAAAATTCCAATTCACCCCCCTCTTGGGTAGCCTAGTTAGTATTTCAACCTCTGTTTCTGTTTGTGCTCAAACCAATGGAAACCGATGGAAATGAATTTCTATGAATTAGACACATCAGCCAAAACAGGTACTCTGTACAAAGAAAGTAAAAGAGAGTCAGAGAAAAATTTTAAGATAATTAAACTTTCAGTCACCATATCATTAATAGAAACTTTGTACACTACGATCTATTGCAGATTAAGATTTGTATACCTAAGTTTTAATTGCAAACTAAATATACACAACATTATACCAGCATTAGGAGGCCGTACCAAAATGTACCAAATTTAATGTGGCTCTTCACAGCCATTGTACAAGCATCGAAGACTTTACCGTGAAAGCTGTTTCAAACGTGATGCACGTTAGAGATGCAAGATATGAAATTGTCATTACAAGAAGCATTGAAACATGTGTGAAAACTGTTTATGGACCTAAAATAACTTGAAAATCAGAAAGATTAGGAATAAGTGACTTAAGCATTTTAATTACAACTGAGCATACAAACCTTGAAAATCCAAAATTGTACTCCGATGAATGAGCAATTGCACGAGCAGCTAAATTTACTGCAAAGGCTATTACAACCCTTGAAGATGATACTCTACATACCTACGCAAAGAAACACAGTGAATATGAAGGGTATTCTGACAATGCAAATTTGTGCAAATTATCAACTCTGGTTACCTGCATAATAGTGCCAATATCGAATTGCTTCGTCAATTGAAATATATGATCAGCCCAAAGATGCTTTGCTTTGTAGCTTTTGAGAACCTGAAATGGTTATTACAACCAACAGTGAAAATTGGGTGAAGAAGTGATAATACTGGCATAATTCCATATGCCTATAGCGGATAAACCGATCAAAGAAAGAAACAAGATAGAAATGATGATCTCAGCACCTCAATATCATGCAATAATAATCATCATGTCTTCCAGGCAGCTATCCATCCTCAACTGAAACAGAGCAGACCCAGCCATCACTTAGTTTTCAACATTACTACAAAGTACCCTAGAAATTCAGTCTCTCAAGAAGTTTCACGTAACAAATTATCGTACACTGAAGTAAATAGTTATATTCAATACAAAAGTCAAAATATTAGAAAATATTGCACATTCCTATGAGATATTGGCAAAATATAGAAATTTAATTCAAAATTTAATTATTATCATTATTATTATTAATTTCATTACAAGTAACAATGAAGCAAAACAGAGGAGGAGGAGAAATTACCGGCGGGTTATAGTAAGTGCAACCGTTCGAGAATTTAAAACTCGATGCGGGGAATGTGAGATATCTTATGCCAGTCTTCTAGAATAGGACATCCCCCAATACTCAATTCCTGCAGTGTCGACGTTTGAAGAAGGTCATCTGGCAACACCTTTAATTTGGGGCAACAATCAATTTCCAAGGAAGAAAGACGTGGCATGATGGAGATGTTTTCCTTCCTCATAACCCTGTAATCCCACTCTTCCAATTCTTCCATGTCCCAAATTTTGAGTGATTTCAATTTGGGGAAGGCAATAACTGATGATGATGATGATGAAGATGAAGACGGGTCATCATCACTACTTTCCTCTATTCCCAAAACCTCATTACCCACACTTTTTACACTATTCAAATTTTGCAGGGCGAGTTTTACCAGAGGCAATTTTCCCAGAGGAGGCAAATGCTCACAGTTAAGACACCCGTGAGGAAATAAATTCCTTAGATTGGTTAGCGAAGTCAACCATTTGGGAAAAATGTTGCCTCCATATAATAAAATCCATAATTCCTCTACATTCAAAGGCGGCTGTAAGGCTTCAAGAAGTTGTTCATCTTTCTCATTCTTCCTCCTCCTTTCTTCATATAATAAAATCCATAAAAAGTGCCAAAAGGGAAGCATTAAACACAGCATTGAAGCACCAACCCAAAATCCCAGAGCAACCAAATCCCGTAAAATGATAATACAGCATTAAAATCGAAACAACAAAACCAAGCACAAACTGAACAATTTAACAATCAGTGACCAATCTCTTCCACTTTGGCTGCAACCCCATCATACACAATAGATAGTACCCGTACATGATCACATGCACACTTGCATTAGTTACCAGTGCAATAGGAAACAAAGACTGCTTCGTCTGGAGCCAAAGGTAGCACATTACGACGATGGTTGCATGGTGGTAGACGTGGAGGAACGTGAGCTGTTGGATAGAGTTTGACAAAATGATCAAAAGGTGTTAAGGAATCTCATAATGCGTACAAGTAGGCTGCTCATGCTTAGCACGTGTGAATAATTTTAGTCAGTCAAAGTTAGTTAAGTGTGTAATGCCAACTCAGCAAATTAGTTAAGCTTACTAATTCTGTTTTGTAAGCTCGTCTTCTGTCAACTAGCAGAGCTCAGTATATAAGATGTGTTGTAATCATTTGTGAGGTTAATAAGAATGAAATAAGATTTCCAAATGTTTCTTTGAAATTTTCTCAGTTAACAGATTATATTTTCTTAGCAACCAAACAAGTTAGTTAGTGAGATTTAAGTTTTCAAACATGGTATCAGAGCAACACAGAGCAAGCTCTAGCAATCAACAACCACTTCTTCGTAATCCAACAATGAACAACACAAATCAACAAGCTCAAATAAATTTTTCTTTCACTAATCCGATCAAATTAGATCGATCAAACTACTTACTCTGGCGTTCACAAGTTCTAGCTTCAATTAGAGGAAATTGATTGGAAGATTTTATTACTAGAATTAAGTTAGCACCTGAGGAACATCTGCTGCTAACTGGGGTTGATGGATCTACACAACAAATTGATAATCCTGAGTATCAGATCTGGAGATCACAGGATCAAACTCTTCTTCGCTGGTTACTGTCGTCAATTAGTGAAGGTATCTTAAGTCTTGTCATTAACTGTGAGAATTCATTTGCTGTATGGAAAACCTTAGAAAAGAAATTTGGAGCTCACTCTGAAGCTCGAGTTCTTCAACTCAGATATGAACTGAACACTGTTAAAAGAGAATCTCTTAGTGTTGAGGATTATTGTATCAAAATGAAAGCCATAGCTGATAAGCTTGCTAGTACTGATAGTCCTATAACAGAGAAAGATCTTATGCTAACTATTCTCAATGGATTAGGATCTGGATATCGTGATTTTGCAACATTTATAACTGGTTCACGCATGGAATTTGATGATGCTTATGCACTCTTGCTTACTCATGAAACTAAATTAGAACAAGTTCAGGATGATAAGAGTGTATTCAATACTAATTTTGCATATGCTAATGCATATTATCCTAAGGCTTATTATGCCCAATCTAGGGGAAATTTTAAGTGAGTAGGATATTATGGTGGTAGAAATGCCTTCTTTGGCAAAGGAAACATGAGTTTTGCTCCAAAGATGTTTAATGGAGGTTTTAGAAATAACTATGGCAGAGGATACTCTTTTGGTAATAATTTCAATGGTTGTAATAATTTTCCAGTGCCAAGAAATTCATCTCCTGTTGTCAAGAATGGATCTACTAATCTGAATGGATCACAGGGAACATTCAACAATAGCTTAGGAGATTCAATATGTCAGATCTGTTTTAAGACTGGTCATACTGCTGACATTTGCTGGCATAGATTTGTTGAAGACTATGTGCCAACACCAAGAGGCTTTGGTAAAGGCAAAGTGCCGAGAGCAGCATATCTATCAAACTTTGAAGGCTTTGTTTCTAATCCAAACTTTGATAGTTATGAAAACTTCAACTATATGCCTTCAGCTTATAACTCTATGTCTGGCAGTAGCTGTTATTCTGGTGTTGATGCACATTCTTCTGGAGCAGCTTTTATGGCTAATTGTGAAAGTACTACTAATGATGGATGGTATCTGGATAGTGGAGCAACCCACTAGTTGACCAACAACATGGAGAACTTGCAGATCAGTGAAGAGTTCAAAGGTACTGATCAGCTTATCATTGGTAATGGTCAAGGTTTGTTTATCACTCATGTTGGACATGCTTTTCTGTCACATGGAGCTTCTAATATCTTATCTGCACATACTAAAATAGCACTTAAAGACATACTACTTGTTCCTTCAATTACCAAAAATATAATTAGCATTTCCATACTTACATATGATAATCCTATAACTGTTGAGTTTTGTGGAAATGTTTGTTTTGTGAAGGATATGAATGGGCAAGTTCTAATGCAGGGCCTTGCTGAAAGAGGTTTATACAAGCTGCTGCTGGTTTCCAAATCTTTTTCTCCATCTCCTATATCTCATCTTTGTCATACTCAACTAAATAAACTTGTCTCTATGTTATCCATTTTTCAGAACTTTGATAATTCTACTAAAGCTTGTTATCATTCTGTTTCCAATAAGTGTAAAGCCAAATCTGATTCAATAACTTTGTTACATAGAAAATTCGGCCATCCAAGTTCAATGATATTGATGCATTTGCTTAAGTCTTGCAAACAATTAAAAGTCTCTCAAAAAGATGTTTTGTCTCTTACAAATTCTCTGTGTGAAGCTTGTCAATGAGGCAAAGTTCACAAGCAAAACTTTCAAGTAACCGAAACAAAAACAAAGGAGTTCTAGAACTGATTCACACTGATCTTTGGGGTCTTTCACCCACTGTATCTAGAAATGGATACAAATATTACATAAGTTTTGTGGATAATTATACTAGATACACCTGGGTTTATCCACTAAAACTTAAATCACAGGCTTTTGAAGTTTTTAAACTATTCAAAGCACAAGTTGAAAATTAGTTCAATGTCAAAATTAAGGAGTTGCAATATGATCTGGGTGGAGAGTTTAGAGTGTTTGCTGATTTTCTAAGCCAAAATATCAAAATGGTCTTGTGGAAAGGAAGCACAGGCACATAATTGAATTAGGATTAACACTCTTAGCTCAAGCCAATCTACCTTTCCAATTTTGGTGGGAAGCTGTTCATACAGTAGTATATCATATCAATAGGTTACCTACCCCTGTTCTCTAGCTTTTATCTCCTTATGAGAAACTTTTCAAACACAAACCAGATTACATATTTCTTAAGTGTTTTGGTTGTCTTTGTTATCCATATTTGAGAGACTTCAACAAACATAAATTTGATTTTTCATACAACCAAATGCATCTTCATTGGATATAGTCCTTTTTACAAGAGTTACAAATGTATAACAAGTTCAGGCAAAGTGCATATTCTTAGACATGTCACCTTTGATGAAAACACATTCCCTTATTCAACAAATAAATCTTTTCATCCATCTGAGAATAGTTCAATACCCGAAATATCAGTGTCAAAATTTTCTCAACAACAGATTTATCATCTCTCTACATTATCCTTAAATGACAGCAGCTTGGAAGATCTTCAATCAGCAGGTTCAGAAAGCAATGAACAAATCCCTTCTGTTTCTGCACATACAAATGATCTACATCAACAGGAGCAGTTTCAACCCATAACATCATAACAGCTTTCATCTTCTATACCATCACAAAGTATGTCACCTATACAACCACAAAATGAATCACAACCATCCACTTTCCAACACACAAATCAAATACAAAACATAAACACTCCTCCACAACCATCCCATCCAATGATAACCAGATCCAAATCTGGAATCTTCAAACCAAAAGTTTACACAGCCACATTAACCAATAAAGAACCAAGCACAATTCAGGAAGCTCTAAGTGATCAGAATTGGCATCAAGCCATGAGAGATGAATATGAAGCTCTAATAAGAAATGAAACTTGGTCATTAGTACCATTTTCAGATGCATTTAAAGTTTTTGACAGTAAATGGATGTTTAGGATTAAACAGAACACATATGGAAGTATAGCTAAATATAAGGCCAGGTTAGTTGCAAAGGGTTTTCAGCAAACTGAGGGTGTTGATTATTTTGAAACTTTCAGTCCTGTTGTGAAAGCATGCACAGTGAGAATTATCTTGAGTTTAGCTATTATGAACAAGTGGCAAATACGGCAAGTAGATGTGAATAATGCATTCTTGAATGGAGAATTGACAGAAGATGTCTACATGTATCAGCCAGAAGGTTTTGTTGATTCAAAGAGGCCCAGCTGTGTATGCAAGCTAAGGAAAGCCTTGTATGGCTTAAAACAAGCTCCTAGAGCTTGGTATGACAAGTTGAAAAGCTGCTTGATGGTTAAGTGGGGATTTCAGAATTCCAGAGCTGACACTTCTCTTTTCTTTAAAGAAATACAAGGATCAATGATATTTGTTCTTATATATGTGGATGATATATTGATCTCAGGGCCTGACAGTGGAGAACTAGAGAAGTTTATTTCAGAATTTAGTAAGAACTTTGCTTTGAAGGATCTAGGGATATTGTCCTATTTTCTTGGGATAGAAGTATCTTATGCTGATGACTGTATAGATCTATCTCAGAGAAAGTATGTTAAAGATCTATAGTCCAAAGCTGATATGTTGAATTGTAAAGGGTATGATACTCCTATAGTGACTGGACAAAAACTTCAGAAAGACATTAAGGGATATTTGGGTCAATATGTGGAAAATACAACAGGGTACAAAAGCTTGGTTGGAGATTTGTAATATCTGGTATTAACCAGGCCAGAAATAGCCTTTGATGTGCATAAGCTCAGTCAGTATGTAACAGCTCCAACACTGCAACATATAATGGCTTACAAAAGAGTTCTCAGATATTTAAAGGAAACTGCAGATTATGGCTTGAAATTTTCAGCTGGTGGAGAGATGAGAATCACAAGTTTTACAGATGCAGATTGGGCATGTGACATTGATGACAGGAAATCTATAGGTGCATATTGCATATGTTTTGGAAACAACTTGATGTCATGGTCATCTAAAAAGCAATCAGTAGTTACAAGGTCTAGTGCAGAAAGTGAATATCGAGCTCTGGCTTCTCCAAGTGCAGAGATAGCATGGATTCAATCATTGTTTAGTGTGCTTAATATCAAATGCAGCTCAGTACCTATCATATGGTGTGACAACATGAGTGCAACAAAATTAGCTAAAAATCCAGTCTATCATTCACGAACCAAGCATATTGAACTAGATATGCATTTTGTCAGAGATAAAGTACTAGCAGCAGAGCTGGAGATTAACTACATCCCAAGCGAAGAGCAAGTTGCTAATATCTTGACAAAGCCTCTTACATTCATCCATTTTAACTATCTCAGAACCAAACTCAATTTGCATCAATGCCCCATAAGTTTGAGGGGGGCTGTTAAGGAAGCTCATAATGCGTACAAGTAGGCTGCTCATATGCTTAGCACGTGTGAATAATTTTAGTCAGTCAAAATTAGTTAAGTGTGTAATGCCAACTCAGCAAATTAGTTAAGCTTACTAATTCTGTTTTGTAAGCTCGTCTTCTGTCAACTAGCAGAGCTCAGTATATAAGATGTGTTGTAATCATTTGTGAGGTTAATAAGAATGAAATAAGAATTCCAGATGTTTCTTTGAAATTTTCTCAGTTAACATATTATATTTTCTTAGCAACCAAACAAGTTAGTTAGTGAGATTTAAGTTTTCAAACAAAAGAGTGTCTAAGAATTCCAGTATTTGGAGAGGTAGAAGATGTAAGCATAGAAGAAGAGGGGACCAAGACGGAGAAATGGTGGGGGAGAAACAGAGGGTGTAATGGAGGTGGGGTAAATGGATGATGATGGAGAGAGTGCAACCAACGGCCATGATAAGGGAGAGGAGGAGGAGGGTGAGGTTATGGACGGCTGTGATGGGCTTGAGGATGTGGGGTCCAATGAGAGGTGATGATGATGGTGATGTTGATGTTGATATGTGGTAGAGGATGAATGTGAGGGAGAGGTAAGTGAGGATGGAGAGAATGAGGAAGTGTGGGGAGGAAGGTGGGGTTTGGTTTTGTGTCCATGTGAAGTTGAGAATTTGAAGCCATGGCTGGTGTTTTTTTTTTTTTTTTGGGGGGGGGGGGATGATTTTGAAGAGATGATGTTGAGAGGAGCGGGGGAGTTTAGAAAGTTTGGGATAATATGAGGGGTATTTTGGGCATATGTTGATGTCTTAGCTTAATTTTCGGAAAAGAAAATAATAATAAACTCTTTTTTCACATGAATTTGAAACTCCGAGTGTGTTTCCAAGAATTATTTTTCTTTTTCTATTTTTTGATTTTGAATTTTTCAATTCAATATTGGCCTATGTAATTACAAAATATGGTAAAAGGGGGTGGGGTGTAGTGTCTAGGCCTCTGTGACAACGGCACTTCTGGACGTGGGTTTCATCATTTTTTTTTTTTTTTGGGCTATTTCTGCTCAATCAAACTTGTGGATTACACGCACTCAACGTGGAACCCTTTTGAATGGACGCAATGGTTTTGCTGGGATTTTTTTTTTTTTTTGTGGTGGGGGGATTTGGAAGAGATAATGTTGAGAGGAGCGGGGGAGTTTAGAAAGTTAGGGATGATATGAGGGTATTTTGGGCATATACTGATGTCTTAGCTTAATTTTTGGAAAAGAAAATATTAATAAACTCTTTTTTCACATGAATTTAAAACTCCGAGTGTGTTTCCAAGAATTTTTTTTCTTTTTCTATTTTTGGATTTTGAATCATAATTTTTCAATTTATTAATGGGCTCTTCAATTACAAAATATGGTAAGAGGGGATGGGGTGTAGTGTCTAGGCATCTGTGACAACGGCACTTCTGGACGTGGGTTTCATTAGTTTTTTTTTTTTTTTTTGGCTATTTCTGCACAATCAAACTTGTGGATTGCATGCACTCAACGTGGAATGGACGCAATGGATTTGCTGGGATCACCCAAGCCGAAGAAGCATGAACCTGGGACCAATTTGTTGACAAAAATTTAGGCATAAAACATACAAATCGAAGTCGAGTAAGATTTAAGTAAAATTGGGGAATGTCTTCTACGGTGAAGTACATCGAGTAAGGACTTCTACAATCGGGCTAGAAAGTACAACTAAAATCTGGTAAGAGTTTCGTAGAGCATAATTTTTAGGGTCCAACGTTAAGAGTATTTTGTAAACATTTATAATTATTACTTAAATTGATCTAATCTCATACTCTAATATAAAAAAAATCTAAAATATCTCTAATAATTTTATCAAAATTATTATTTAACAATCATATTTACTACATAATATCAACATTTGTATTATAATTAGAGCTAATACTAAACAAGAATTCGAGTATGATCAAGTAATTAAAAGTCATGGCTTTTTGGCATTACAAGATGATTCAAACTTAAACTAGCGATCAAAAATCTATCAAAGAAATCACAAAGATGCTCTGTTTGACAAATCCGCAGTAGAATTTGCACAATTTAATTGGGTTACAGAGAGTGAATAAGATTCCAAAGCAACAGGCCATTATTATTATTAAGAAAACAATTCATCGCTAGAACAAAATTAACTTTTCTAACTTTTCTATCACTGCACTATACTTGCCAGGAAACACAGTGGATACCACCACCTCCCTACTAGTTCTTAGATGTCTCAAAGAGTTTGATGAGGACTTCCGTGTTGTATCTCTTCGACAGGCAGCAAAATTGGGCTATTGACTAGGATTAACTCCCAAGAAATTTATGCGATCACCTTCTTCCGGACTATCCTCTTTCTTCGCACTTTAGGGGCCCTTGCTTCCCCTTCAACAGAGTCGACATTCCCTTGTTTGATGCCAAGGAGCCCAAGCCCAGAGACAATGGCATTCTTTGATATCAACCACTTTGGGGACTTTTGAGTTGAGCCATTGACATCCTGAGCCGCCCCGTTGTAAGCCTTCTTCAAAAGGTCATATGATTGAAGTAGCGGATCCGCTTCCACTCCTAGCCAAGCAAGCCTTGATCTTTCTCCTAATTGGACATTCAAAAAATCCATTTGAGAAGTTGAAGTATAGACAAAGTCCAACACATACAGGCAGTAAAGAATAATTTGGACAACAATTACTGATTGTTTATGCACAGGGCTGAACAAATGGATATATTAAGGTACTTAAAAGTTGGAACCGTATTCACCACTTGTATTTCCTTAGAGAACTATCTCAGAGTTCAGTTAATTTAAAACCATTCTTACGTATTTAACTGTCAAACTAGAGAAATTGTCCTTCTGTAGCGATGTCGCACTATTGTTAAGGATCTGGACTTGGAAAGGATGCAAGTTGATTAAGTAAAGAAAAATTGAAATAATACTTGGTGATAGATCTACACACTTCAATAGAAACCACACTAACCTCTTATCAGACAAATAAACAGATTCCCCAGTCAAAGTTTAACAAACAAAACATAAAACAAGGGTAATTTGGTACGTCCAGAATAGTCTATCAATGTATATAGAGATGTAGATCAATAAACAAATACGTAGAAGAGGGAGAGGGAGAGATAACCTGGTAACATCAAAATGGTTGATATCTCATGTTTGCATATAGTCCGAGGAAAGCACCAAAACAAGGCTGATCCCATTCTTGCTTTATCCCATCACGACAGAAACAAACATTTATTAGCTTAATATATAAGATGAAAATAAAAAGGAAGGGGAGAGTTCCTTTGTTATGAGAGAAAAAACACACCTCTCCTTATGATTCTCCAACTCCCACAAAACAGTGCAACCAATTGTGGCAGCCTGCTCTAGCAGAAGTTTATACAAAAAAGCAGGATCTGCGAGCATCCTGTGGCAACAGCAGTCGATACATAAGAAATCTGATGAGAGATCCAACATCTTTAAACCAATCAAACATCCCCAAACCATTGGAAAGTGTATACTTATAATTTTTTTTTTCCCCAAAAACTTTGTCCAAGATAAATGAATGTATAAATCTCTTCTACTAGTCTAAGCTTTAACTGTTTTCAACTCCAAACTTCTAAATCCAACACAGATTCAAAACAGCCAAGATTAATGAGCGACAAAGCGATAAAAACGCAAATCCCAAAGCAATCAAAAAGCAAAACCCAACAAATGATAAATTAAAAGTAATTCCAGGAGCTCAACGAGAAAGACTACCTGCCAATGAATGCCCTCGAGATTCCCTGAGGAAGTGAACAAGAGATGAACCTAGTAGTTGTTGGTCTGGCATTAATAAGACTTCAGAGGAACATGGCAATTATTATTATTAAGAAAACAATTCACTGCTAAAACAAAATTAACTTTTCCAACTTATTAAAATTTAACTAGAGAAAAATTGGAATACACGATGTTGCATCTCATACGGTATTTAGACATCAAGAAAAGAACCCCTCTATCTGTGAACTATACTTGCCAGGAAATTAACACCAGGCGAATACCATCCCCTCCTACTATTTATTAGGTGTCTCAGAGTTTGATGAGGACTTCCATGCTGTGTATCTTCGACTGGCAGCAAAATTGGGCAATTGACTACATTAACTCCAAGAAATTCAGAGGGCGCTAATTAAATACCCTTTTAACAGTATCTTTTTATTCTTCTCCAATCTAACAGTTATTTGGGAAATCTAAATGACAGTCATGCATCAAAGGCGTCAAAGTTTGGCTACAAAGCAGCCTGGAAAAGGCTTTTACCCTCTGAATGAGAGCATGAATTCGAAAAATATGATGAATGAAGAAACAAAGGCATAATACCACAAGAAGTAAAACTTTTCCCCAGAGCTCTGTTTCTGTTTGTGCTAAAGCCAATGGAAACCGATGGAAATGAATTTCTACGAATTAGACATATCAGCCAAAACAGGTACTCTGTACAAGCAAAGTAAAAGAGAGTTACAAAAAAATTTAAATTGATATGATAATTAAAATTTCAGTCACCATATAATCAATAGAAAACTTTGTATACAATGATTTATTGCATATTAAGATTGTATAGCTAAATTTTAATTGCTATACAAAATATGATATTAGCATTGGGAGACCGCACCAAAATGTACCTAATTGAATGTGCCTTTTCACAGCCATTGTACAAGCTTTGAAGCATTACCACAAATGCTTTTTCAAACCCGTGAACATGATGCACCCGAGAGATGCAAGATATGAAATTGTTACT
Source organism: Citrus cavaleriei (assembly GCA_030448935.1). Lineage (NCBI taxonomy): Eukaryota > Viridiplantae > Streptophyta > Magnoliopsida > Sapindales > Rutaceae > Citrus > Citrus cavaleriei. Next base: position 171,686 of record JAUJEM010000054.1, on the reverse strand, counting down.
ACAGCCAGCATTGAAACATTTGTTAAGAAAGGAAGTTCATGAAAGTACGCCTTAACAATCATTAGATACTCGTCTTCAGGAATCAATTCATCTGTAATAACAATTTTCAAAAAGCAACAACTGCTTTAAGCTCCTCAACTTCACAGAGATCTTCAATTAAGATAGAGCAGATCCTGATACGAATCCCACAATGAAACTTTCAATCCTACACTTAATGGTTCTCATCAGATCCGGCCATCACTATTCCTTCTACTACTCTTTTGCTTTAGAGAACGCTTCAATTACAGAATGCGTGAAAGGCTAATCGTTGGACTTGCCAATGTTCTCCACGACTAGGAAATCAACCTAAAAAATAAGAATGAGTTTGAAAAACTGTTTATGGCCCTAAAGAACTTGAAAATCAGAAATGATTAAGAATGAGTGACTAAACATTTTAATCGACTAAACATACAAAACTTGAAAACCCAATATTGAAGTACTCTGAATGAATGTGCAATTGCACGAGCTGGTGACAACTGACTTTACTGCAAAGGCTCTTTCAAACCCTTGGAGATGATAACCTGATCAACACAAAGAAACACAATGAATATTAAAGGATATTCTCACAACGCAAATTTGTGCAAACTATGAAGTGTGGTTACCTGCATAATAGTGTCAACACCAAATTCCTGCCTCCATTGACGCATATGATAATATTAGCACAATTCAATATGTTTATATAGGATAAATGATTCCGAGAATGAAGCAAGATAGAAATGATGATCTTAGCACCTTAACATCATGCAATAATAATCATCATGTCTTTCAGGCAGCTGTCCATCCTCAATTGAAACAGAGCAGACCCGGCCATCACTTCCTCCTTCAAAGTCCAGCAACCAAACGTTGCACATAAATTAAGAGGACTTCTATCATAAATTGGTTAGATGATGAAGTTGCGGTTTGGATGGTCTTCATCTTCCTTTACCACAAATCCTTTCTCAAACCCGTGATCATGATGCACCCGAGAGATGCAAGATATGAAATTGTTACTACAGCAGGCATTGAAACATTTGTTAAAACAAATGTTTATACAGGATAAATGATTCCAAGAATGAAACAAGATATAAATGATGATCTTAGCACCTTAACATCATGCAATAATAATCATCATGTCTTTCAGGCAGCTGTCCATCCTCAATTGAAACAGAGCAGACCCGGCCATCACTTCCTTCTCCAAAGTCCAGCAACCAAACGTTGCACAATAACCACGGTGATAATCCTTGGTTACCCCAATGTTCTCCATAGAGTCTTCAACGTCAACCTAAAAATGAAATAAAAATGCAATGCAGGTGGAAATGAAAATTCTATAAACTAAATAAAAATAAAAAATGCAATGCTTGACCTTGAGCTTGCTTTAATAATCATAATAATCGAATTTGGATATATCTTTACTTCTCTGTGGTTCAATTATTTACTTCTCTGTTCTTGTTTATTCACAACAAGATATCAATAGAAGAAGATGGAAATGAAATTCTATAAAATAAAGCCAATGAATTACCAGCAGAACATTTTAGCAATCCTTTGGCTAAACTTTTCATTTTCTTAGCATACTCTCCTGCCTGCATCATTAAAACCAAATTAGATTGGACCTGTGAATTGCTAGTGTGGTTCTGACATTTCCTCGAATCCCTGGTGAACATAATTAAACTCGTATGGAATAAAACAAAGTGGGCTAATGTACTACTAAAAAAAATTACACAATTACTTTAAAGAATTAATGTCACATAAATTATATATAAAAAAATACGATTATCAGGAAGTTACACATAACAAATTTTCGTACATTAAAAAATAAATTGCATTGGGATTTTCTATGATATTGTATGAAATTTTACAAAAGAGCACATATTTTTTAAAAGTAAATAAATATAGAAATTTCAACAGACTACACTTGTATTTTTTATTTATTTAATCTTTAGAAACAAGTTTAACAGATTTGATAACTAGGAAGTTATACATATTTATACCAAGATTGATTCTATATAGAATTTTAATTCAAAATATAATTATTTTTATTAATTTCATTGCAAGCAACAACGAAGTAAATCAGAGGAGGAGAAATTACCACGCCAACCACTTGATGGGGGGAATGTGAGATATCTTATGCCAGTCTTCTCCTTTCCCCTCTCTATAACGGTTTTCCAGAAGAGGACATTTCCAAATTGTCAAATACTCAATACCTGCAGCGTCGTCGTTCGAAGGAGGTAATCCGGCAGCACCTTTAATTTGGGGCAATACTGAATTCGCAAGGAAGAAAAATGTTGGTTAGATTGGTTAGTGAAGTCAACCATTTGGGAAAAATGTTGCCTCGGTAGGATTCAATCTCTAATTTCTCTAAATTCACAGGCGGTTGTAAGGCTTCAAGAAGTTGTTTCGCTTTCTCATTCTTCCTCCTCTTTTCTTCACCTTCCCCATCTATGACTCTAACAAACTCAAGACGCAAACGAAGGAGGTTTTCCTTATTGTAGAGTTCTAATCTCTCGGCCTCATCTATATGTGACACATTACTCAGCCCTTCAATTCCACATTCTCGAAGGAGTTGAAGATTTTTCAGAGATTCAAGCCTACACGTATTGCTACCATCAACGCCTCCACCCACAACAAACTTTTCTAATGTTCGAAGGCTGGTCAATCTGGAAATCCCTATTGGCAGGTACTTCAATGAATGAGTTTCACCATTCAGTAAACTCCTCATGTTCATTAACTTCCCAATCCCCGCAGGCAATTCTCTAAGATATCGGCACCGCCTAATATCTAGCTTTTGTAAATTATATAATTCACACAAAGTCTCAGGTAGTCTCTCTAACCTTAATTCAGACAAATTAAGATATTTTAAATGTATCAATTTTCCAACATTTTCTGGAATTTCTCTAATCAAATATGGGTAAGGATGCAAACCTAAACTGTGATATTGCCTTATAACTAATGCCCTTAAACACGCCAATTTACTAAATAACTCTGAAAGGATGCTACTACTAAGAGGCCGAGGCCGATTGTAAGGACTTTTATCATAAATTAAAAGGGTACGCAATCTATCAAGTCCACGAATGGACATAGGAAATGAAATGCCTCCTTTAAAATTTAACCCTAAGTGACGGACTTTGTCACCAAAAGAGTTTATGACTGATTCCTTGGTACCATTAATTTCTAGCCACAAACATTCTTTGCTACTTACAAATTGAGCAAAATCATGTACTATGTCATGCATCTTACAACTCATAATATCATCATCAGCATTTTTCTTAAATTCTTGAAAGAAAGAGCGTGCTGCTAAAATGTTGAAATACTCTTCCCCAATCATCTCCATCTCTTCGTCTTCTTCTGCATTAAGGTAACCTTGAGCCATCCATAGTGAAATTAGTTCCTCTTTATTCATATTGTAGTCTTTTGGAAAGACAGCACAATATGAGAAACACCGTTTTACCATAGAATTGGAGGGCAAATCGTTATAACTCAACAACAAAGGAGCTAAAAGACCTTGCCCAATCTCTTCTACTTTCCACATTTCACTCTCTAAAATTTTTTGCCACTCTTTTACTGTACTTTTAGAGCGCAAGAGATTCCCTATTACCTTTGCAGCAAGAGGCAAGCCTTTGCACTTGTGTGCAATTTTTCGCCCCATTGGTTCTAATTTTTCACGATCCTCAAAAGAACGACCGAAAAATGCTAACTGCTCGAACAATGACCAGCATTCCTCTTCAGCCAATTGCTTAATGGAGATAATATTTGTTGATCTCATCATTAGTGCAACTGACTCATTACGTGTGGTAACTAAAATTTTACTTCTATGGTGACCATTCTTTAGACAAAGGAAGAATGGTTCCCATTTATTGTAATCCCCATCCCATACATCATCTAAAACCAGAAAAAAACTTTTTTCCTTCGATTCATCTATGGATATGGCTCATAAGAGATTGGAATTCGCTTAAACTAGAAGTTGACTCGCCTAGACCTTCAATGATTGCTTTGGCAACCCTAATCTCCTCGAAAGTGTCTGATACACACACCCATATAATTTTTTCAAAATTTCTTCTCACCTCATCATTATTATAGGCTAGTTGTGCAAGAGTGGTTTTACCTATACCCCTGAACCCAACCAGTGAGATGATATGAGGGTGTTGTTCACTATTTTCACCCAACAACTTGCTTAAGAGCTCACTTTTCTCATCATCTCTACCAAAAACCTTCCTCTCATCAATCAAGGAGGTGGTTCGCACTCGCTCTGGTTTCTTAACATTGTTACTCACATTCTCAACAAATTTGAAACTATCTTTTTGTCTGGCAATATCATCTAGCTTTACACTGATTTCTCTAATCTTGACAGCAATATCATGACGAAGACTGAGTTGTTTGAAACCACCAAAGCAGTTTGAGGCAGCAGAAAAGAAGGAACATACCTTCGTCAAAAGAGTAACAAAAGCATTGTCGTTATCATCATCATCATCGCCGCCCTCATCAAGCTGCAATTTCCTTGTTTCAGTGATCCACTCTTCCAACACATCTTCCATGTTGTAGGATGCGTCTCTGAGCTGATCCAGCCAAAGAGTAACAGCTTTGTCCTGCTTCATTTGCCTCTGCTCTGCATCTTCCAGCACAGCTTGAATGGCTTGAAGAATGGTAGTAAGCTTTCCCACTTCTTGTTCGACACCCGTCAAAAGCCTCCACTTTTCTTGAGCAATGGATTTCAGCTGGTCCAGGAGAGAGGAAACGATCGCATGAGCCATTCTGATATTAGATCAAATGGAAAATGCTGCAATTGCTTTTCTTGCTGAAATGCTCAGAGGAAAGTAGCTTTTATGTATTCTGTGAGAATGCTCATTCAACCATGTTTGCATTCTTCTTATACTAATAGGAGATATTCATGAGAGCATGAATTCGAAACAAATATCATGAATGAAGAAACAAAGGCATAATACCACAAAAAGTAAAACTTTTTCCCAGGGCTCTCTGTTTCTGTTTGAACTAAAACCAATGGAAACCGATGGAAATGAATTTCTAGGAATTAGACATATCAGCCAAAACAGGTACTCTGTACAAGCAAAGTAAAATAGGGTTACAAAAAATTTTAAGATTGATATGATAATTAAAATTTCAGTCACCATATAATTAATAGAAAACTTTGGACACAATGATTTATTGCATATTAAGATTGCTATACAAAATATAATATTAGCATTAGGAGACCGCACCAAAGCATACCAAATTGAATGTGCCTTTTCACAGCCATTTTACAAGCTTTGAAGCTTCACCACAAATGCTTTTTCCAACCCGTGAACATGGTGCATCCCAGAGATGCAAGCTATGAAATTGTTACTACAGCAAGCGTTGGAACATTTGTTAAAAAAGGAAGTTTATGAAAATACGCCTTTGGATACCCGTCTTCAGGATTGAATTCATCCGCAATAACAATTTTCAAGACGTATCAACTGCTTTAAGCTCATCGACATCACAGAGATCTTCAACTAAAATAGAGCAGATCCAGCCATCACTATCCCTTCTACTGCTCTTTTCCTTTAGAGAATGCTTGAATTACAGAATGCGTGTAAGGCATTCTTCTTCAAGGTCCAATGATCAAACCTTGCACAATAACAACAGAGGTAGTAGTTCCTTCGCCAGCCTAATCCTTGGTCTCAGGAATGTCCTCAACAGAGTACTCGAAATCAACCTAAAAATTAAGAATGAGTTGGAAAACTGTTTATGGCCCTAAAGAACTTGAAAATCAGAAAAGATTAAGAATGAGTGACTAAACATTTTAATCGCAACTAAACATCCAAACCTTGAAAATCTAACTTTGAAGTACTCTTGACTGAATGAGCAATTGCACGAGCTGGTGACAACTAAGGTTACTGTGAAGTCTCTTACAAATCCTTAAAGATGATACTTTACATACCACGATAACCTGATAACACATAGGAACACAATGAACATTAAAGTGCATTCTGACAATGCAAATTTGTGGAAATTATCAGATGTGGTTACCTGGACAATATTGCCAACACCAAACTCCTTCCTCAATTGAAACATATGATCAGCCCACAAATGCTTTGCTTTGTAGCTTTTGAGAGCCTGAAATTGTTATCACAACCAACAGTGAAAATTGGGTGAAATTGATAATATTAGCATAATTCCATATGTTTATATAGGATAAACCGATCAAAGAATGAAAAAAGATAGAAATGATAATCTTAGCACCTTAACATCATGCAATAATAATCATCATGTCTTTCAGGCAGCTATCCATCCTCAATTGAAACAGAGCAGACCCAGCCATCACTTTCTTCTTCAAAGTCTAGCAACAAAACGTTGCACAATAACCACAGTGGTAGTCATTCCACTGCCAGCCTAATCCTTGGTTACCCCAATGTTCTCCATAGAGTTTTCAAAGTCAACCTAAAAATGAAATAAAAATGCAATGCAGGTAGAAATGAAAATTCTATAAATTAAATAAAATAAAAATGCAATGCTTGAGCTTGAGCTTGCTTTAGCATCATCCTAATAGGGAATTTTTATATATATCTTTACTTCTTTGTTCTTGTTTATTCACAACAAGATATCAATAGAAGAAGATGGAAATGAAATTCTATAAAATAAAGCAAGTGAATTACCAGCAAAACATTTTAGCAATCCTTTGGCTAAATTTTTCATTTTCATAGTCTTGCTTTCCTGCCTGCATTATTAAAACCAAATTACCTTGGACCTGCGAATTGCTAGTGTAGTTCTGACATTTCCTCGAATCCCTGGTGAACATAATTAAACTCGTATGAAATAAAACAAAGTGGGCTAATGGAGTAAAATTTAAACTAGGAAGTTTAAATTTTAAATAACTAGAATTAAAATATTATCCTAACTTTTAACTTTACGAACTATTGATTAAATCTAACTGTACATATTTATACTATAATTGATTCTATAATTTTTGTAACAGTATCATAGAGTGACCCATTAAATTAATGGTTCAAGTAAATAGTTGAATTCAATATGCAAATCAAAATATTAGAAAATATTATATATTCCCATCAGACATTGGCAATATACAGAATTTTAATTCAAAATATAAATATTTTTATTAATTTCATTGCAAGCAACAACAAAGTAAATCAGAGGAGGAGAAGTTACCAGCAACAACATGATGCAGGGAATGTGAGATATCTTATAAATCCACTGTCGAATCCAGTTCTATAATCTTATACCCATTTCCTTCATTCGCCACTCCCATAAATCCACTCTCTGTAACGTTCTTCTAGAATACGACAATTGTAAATCATCAATTCCTCCAGTGTCGTCGTTTGAAGAATGTAATCCGGCAGCACCTTTAATTTGGGACAAGACTCAATCGTCAAGGAAGAAAGACGTGGCATGATGGAGATGTTTTCCTTCCTCGTAATCCTGTAATTCCACTCTTCCAATTCATCCAATTCGTTAATTTGGAGTGATTTCAATTTCGGGAAGGCAATAACTGATGATGACGATGAAGATGGGTCGTCCTCACTGCTTTCTTCTATTCCCAAAAACTCATTACGCACTCTTTTTACACTCTTCAAGGTTTCAATTGTGAGTCTTTCCAGAGGCAATTTTCCCAAAGGAGGCAAATGCTCACAGTTAAAACACAACCAAAGTTTTAGTTCCCTTAGATAGGTTAGCAAAGTCAACCATTTGGGAAAAATGTTGCCTCCGTAGAATATAATCACTAATTCCTCTACATTCAAAGGCGGTTTTAAGGCTTCAAGAAGTTGTTTATCTTTCTCCATATACTTCCTCCTCCCTTCTTCGCCTAAAATATTTACATCTACGACTCCACCAAACACAAGACCCAAACGAAGGAGGTTTTTCTTATTGTAAAGTTGTAACCTCTCAGCCTCATCTACATGCGATACATTACTCAGCCCTTCTACTCTACATCCACGAAGGAGTTGAAGATTTTTCAGAGATTCAAGCCTACACGTGCTGCCGCCATCAACACCTCCACCCACAACAAACTTTTCTATTGTTCGAAGACTGGTTAATTTGGAAATCCCTATTGGCATGTATTTCAACGAATAAGTGCCGTAATTCAGTAAACTCCTCATGTTCTTTAACTTCCCAATCCCCGCTGGCAATTCTCTAAGATCTTCGCACCACCTAATATCTAGCTTTTGTAAATTATATAATTCACACAAAGTCTCAGGCAGTCTCTCTATACGTAATTTAGACAAATTAAGATATTTTAAATGTATCAATTTTCCGATATTTTCTGGAATTTCTCTAATCCTATTTTTCTCAGGAAGCAAAGCTAAAAAGTAATCTTGGCTTATAACTAATGCCCTTAAACACGCCAATTTACTAAATAACTCCGAAAGGATGCTACTATTAAGAGACAGAATTCCATCATCAATTAGGAGGGTACGCAATCTATTAAGCCCAAGAAAGGACATAGGAAATGAAGCGCCTCCTTCAAAATATAACCCCAAGTGACGGACTTTCTCACCAAAAGAGTTTATGACTGATTCCTTGGTACCATTAATTTCTAGCCACAAACATTCTTTGCTACTTACAAATTGAGCAAAATCATGTACTATGTCATGCATCTTGCAACTCATAGTATCATGATCATCATTTTTCTTAAATTCTTGAAAGAAAGAGCGTGCTGCTAAAATGTTGAAACACTCTTCCCCAATCATCTCCATCTCTTCGTCTTCTTCTGCATTAAGGTAACCTTGAGCCATCCACAGATTAATCAATTCCTCTTTATCCATATTGTAGTCTTTTGGAAAGACAGCACAATATGAGAAACACCGTTTTACCATAGAATTGGAGGGTAAATCGTTATAACTCAACAACAAAGGGGCCAAAAGACCTTGCCCAATCTCTTGTACTTTCCACATGTCACTCTCTAAAATTCTTTGCCACTCTTTTACTGTAATTTTAGAGCGCAAGAGATTCCCTATTACCTTTGCAGCAAGAGGCAGGCCTTTGCACTTGTGTGCAATTTTTCGTCCGATTGGTTCTAATTTTTCACAATCTTCGAAAGAGCGACCGGAAAATGCCAACCGCTTGAACAACGACCAACATTCCTCTTCAGCCAATTGCTCAATGAAGATAATATTTGTTGATCCCATCATACGTGCAACTAACTCATTACGTGTGGTAACCAAAATTTTACTTCCTTGGAGACCATTCTTTAGACAAAGGAAGAATGGTTCCCATTTATTGTAATTCCCATCCCATACATCATCTAAAACAAGAAAAAACTTTTTTCCTTCAATTGATCTCTGGATATGGCTCATAAGAGATTGGAATTCGCTTAAACCAGAAGCTTCTTTTGACTCCCCTAGACCTTCAATGATTGCTTTGGCAACCCTAATCTCCTCAAAAGTGTCTGATACACACACCCATATAACTTTTTCAAAATTTCTTTTCACCTCATCATTATTGTAGGCCAGTTGTGCAAGAGTGGTTTTACCTATACCCCCTAACCCAACCAATGAGATGACATAAAGGCCTTGTTGTTGTTCACTACTTTCACACAACAACTTGCTTAAGAGCTCATTTTTCTCATCAACTCTACCGCAAACCTCTCCCTCATCAATCAAGGAGGTGGTTCGCACTCGCTCTGGTTTCTTAACATTGTTGCTCACATTCTCAACAAATTTAAACGTATCTTTTTGGGAGGCAATATCATCTAGCTTTCCATTGATTTCCCTAATCTTGACGGCAATGTCATGACGAAGACTAAGTTGTTTGAAACTACCAAAGCAGTTTGATACAGCACAAAAGAAGGAGCGTACCTTCTTCTTATGAGGAGCAAGAGCAAGAGCATTGTCATCATCAACGCCCTCAATCTGCAATTTGAGCCTTGCAGTGGTCCACTCCTCCAACACGTCTTCCATGTCGTAAGATGCGTCTTTGAGCTGATCCAGCCAAAAAGTAACAGCATTGTCGCGCTGCATTTGCCTTTTCTCTGCATCTTCCAGCACAGCTCGAATGGCTCGAAGATTGCTGGTAAGCTTTTTCACTTCTTCTCCGACACCAGTCACAAGCCTCACGTGTTGTTTCACTTCATCAGCCGCAACGGAGATCAGCTGCTCCAGGAGAGAGGAAACGATCGCATCAACCATTCTGACAAAGAAAACTAGAATTCTAGAGAGTTATTAGATGTGCTTTTGTTGCGATGATACTGAAAGAAAAGGAGTTATTGCATTCTTTTATACTGCATAGAAAAGGTTTATGCTTAACCCCATCCCACACGTCAATGATTGTAGAATGTTTAATTTCCCTGATTCTACTCCACCAGTTGTGATGCGTAATTATAAATATTCTCAAGTTATGCATGAAATAGTACAAATTTGGATCTAGTAATGACTTTATGATTTCTGAGTGTTCACTTTTTCATAATCTTTTACTATAAGGATTCAGATTTAATTACTAATTTAAAAAATGAGCACAAAAATAATATCAAGCATTAACTGTAATTCACAAAGGAATAAATAACGAAAAGAAAAAATATTGGAAAAATCATATTGGTAAATCAGAACATTGTTTTTTAATAATCGCAATAAAATTAGTAATATTCATATTAGTCCCTAAAAAATTAATACATATAACTAAAAAAAATCTTATTAGTATGCACGATCGGAATTTATTGAAATATTTTTAGCCTGTGTTAGAAGAAAAAGGGTTATTTCCACCCAACCCCCAAATCTTTTGACATTTTCCATCGCACACCCAAACTTTTCAACATTTTTCACCGCGCACCCAATTCTGTTAATTTGACCGTTATTTTTAACGGAGCTACTTGAAAGTTAATGAAATGTCTGAAATACCCCTTATCTTGAATTAGAAAAGAATTAAATGAGATGAAATGTTAATCCAATAATTAATATTTACATTAAAAATTCTTAATTAAAGGTAATTAATAATAATCCCATCAACTAACTTATCAAATAAATTTAATTTATCATCATCAAATAATATTTAGGGCATCAACTTCCAAATTTGCCCTTCGACCATTAGAATAAACGGTCAAATTAACGGATTTGGGTGTGGATTGGGCATTGTTGAAACATTTGGGTGCGTGGTGGAATATGTTGAAACATTTGGGGGCAGGACAGAATTAACCCAAAAAAATTCCCAACTTCACCACTAGTTAAATCTGTAGTACACGACTCTATATATATATATATATATATATATATATATGAAAATTCTTTCTCGCAGGCTTCCGCACAAAATAAAGTGCGAATACGGCATTTTACGGTCTAACAAAATGATTTTTATTATTGTAAAACTATTAACAATAACCTAAAATACTATTTCATGCTGAAATATGTGGAGAGAGAACAACCATATATATATATATATATATATATATATATATATATATATATATATATTTATCAACATTTATGCAAAGGAGTCCCCACTCTCTACCTGGGGGAATTTGGCATTGGATGAAAAAAGTTATGCTTATCCCCACCCACACGTTAGTAATTGTAGTAGCATCTTTAATTTCCCTGATTCTACTCTACCGATGAACCCATGTTTTATACTAACATCTTTAAATTCCCACACGTTAGGAATTTGGCACATAATAATAAATATTCTCAAATTTGTCGCATCTTTAACGTATGAGCACGTGTTTTGTCTGTGTCATTTTTTCTATCTTACTGCAATATCAGGGAGAGGAAATAATCCCCAATAGACGGGAAACGCATCAGCCATTTGATGTTAGATTAAACGCTAAATGTTACGATTGCTTTTGTTGCGAAAATGCTCAACGGAAAGTAGTCGCCGTCTAGTCAGCCAAACGCATCAGCCATTTAATCAGAATGCCGTTCAAGCATTTTTGCATTCTCCTTATACTACAGGAGATATTTAATTTTTACCCTTGAGGCAATGTCAATGCAAATGCTTTTATGCTGTAAATTAAAGAAATCCCAACAGCAGTCGCCGTCTTGGGCTAGCTTTCCGCTCCACCACACCAATAATTGTACAACATCTGCCCTGTTTCTCTGATTCATAATAATTATGCAGACTACTCAGCATCAGCACTAGTAAAATTTCTTATATTATAAGCAACAAAATATTTGTAAACTACGGCAAAAAACTTGGAGCATTCTACCGATGAACCTCTGAAGTTATCTAAAATAAAATAATTTTAGTGTTGGAACAATTTTAAATAAATGATGTCTTATTATAAACACATATCTAATTAATATAGAAGAGGTATCTTTTGATATTTAATAAATATCATACTATGGTCTATGACTTACCTCATATTACAAAGAAAATATGTGAAAGATAATTAAGAAATAAAGCTTTCAACAACGATTTATAAAATTGCTTTTGATAAAACTGCTCTGATGAAATAAAATTATGTGAAATTACTAAGAATTTAATTAGCCCCTCAAAAAGGTTTATTCATTGCTTGACTTCTCAAGTTTAAAATTCGAATGTCAAAATAGATAAAAAGTTAAAAATTATTTTGAGTTTTATCCACCCGTTTACCATTTTAATATAGAAAACTCTCCTATTGCTTTAAAGTGTCATTTTTTATTTTAAACAAGTCTCAGCCAAAGATTAAATTGTCATCTGTTCGCAAGATATTCAGAACAACAGTTGGGGGAAATTTCTTCATCCTTGAGCGGAAAATACAAAGAAAAACATAGTTCGCAATTTTAGTAGCAAAACTAATCAATCTTCACGAGGCCCTATGTTAGTTCAAACTTAAAATGTTAGTTGGGGATCAATTTTAGACTGTTTTTCTATTTATAGTTATTATGCAGTCATTAGGAATTTCGAAATTTGAGAATTTTGCTTGTAGCTACAGGCTGCAGCGATTTTGATTTGGCGACTTTGATTCATAATTGAAGTTACTGTTGCAAGTAAAACAAAAAAAATAATTAACAAAATAAAAATAAAAAGATCGAGTTACTTGACTTTATTTTACAAAATGAAAACTACAACTATGAAATTAAATGAATAAAGATTGAAATAAACTAGTACTATTGGATTGAATCAGATCCTCGTCTCTTGGCCTTCTTACACATTAATGTAACTTTATTGAAAAATCAAACGAGTCATAAATTTTCTCTTCTGCAACAGTTACCAACGATTGCCCCAAAATAACAAAGTTAATAAGCTAAAATAACACAACATACAACAAATTTTATAAGCTCCAATGCGCCAAATTTTATCACTTAAAAATTCAAGGTTTAAAAAAAAAATGAAACTTTAAAATACTTATACGACTTGATAATAAGCTCCAATCCGCCATCGCCACGATCCACGGGTACAGGTACCGGCCCCATCCCTCATGAACCAGATTAAAGTAAGGTTGTCTTTTGAGCTCTTTTTTACTTATTTTAGTTTTAATTTTGATTTTTTTATTCTGTTTATTATTTAATATCGATATTGCAGTCATCTAATTTTTTTGTCATTAAATTAGCGTAAATTAGTTATTTTATGTTAAGGGTAGAATAGTCATTTATGTTTAGAGTAAAATAATCATTTTCTGGATATTATGTTAAATTCTCTGATGCTGTTATGACGGAAGTGGAGCAACGATGCACTTTAAAAATTACGAATTGTGGGGACGAGAACATTTTTTAATGAAATACTTAATAATTAGCAACTCAAAATATATCATTTGTAATGAACTGCTTAATTTGCAATTTCTTTAGTTTGGGATGGCAACTCGGGATTCTTTATTTAAACTATGACGATTTATAACTTGCGGGTACAAAAGACATTGGTCCCACCACTTTTTACAGGAGCAAAAATCAAGCCAATGGCTTCCATTTGTGGCAATTTTAACGGAGAAATAAAAAAGGAAAAAAAAAAGAATTCTGCAAGATGTCACTTGTGATACTGAATGTTTGTCGAAGCAGAGTTAAATAGTTACAAAATTGCATTCTTGATTGTACAAAAATGATATGTAGCAAAACTAAGCATAAAGAAATAACAAGACAATGTTACATGGTACAGCTATTAGCCTTCGTCACAGTCAAAGACATTAAGAAAATTTTACTAAGAAATGTATTACTTTTTTATAATAAAGCTCCACCTTTATTATTGTAATTATCTGTATTTTTCATTCCCCACAAATATATATCCCCAACTATTAGGTAACTTTTTTTTTTTTTTGAAATCTAAACAGGTTTGAATGTTACTGAAGTCTGAATATATTTGAATGCATATGTCATATTAATATACTTGTTTTTATTTTTTGATGTATGAGTGTAAGAGGTAAGTTGTTTTTTTTTTACAAATTCAAAGCATCTTAAATCTAATATTTTTACTCTTATGACCTTGAAAGTAGTGTACATACTTGAAGTTTTAAATAGGTTTATATTTTCAGTATTATCTAATACAATAGTTTTTATATGTTATAAATAATTATAAGGGAAGCATTTGATATATAGTTTATGAAAAATAATTTTGATAACATTATTTTTTACAATTTAAAATGATATTTACACATGAAAAAGTTGTTATCTAATAACAAAAGAATTTGTTTAAAATTCCAATTGAACGCATATTAAGTATTTAATACCAAGTAAAATCTGAGATAAAGGGAAATTCTAATATGACATCTAATAGTTAAGTAGGAAAAAAAAATATTTAATGAGAGTATTTGTAAGAAGAAAATTGATTTTCCATTAAGAGATTTTATCATTCAGATAGAAGTAAAGAAATTTTACTTTTTTCTATTCAAATAAAAATGTCTTACAATAAAACTCCATATTAATTTTTCAATTTAGCTATAGCGTATGGATCCGATCCATTTCTTGTCTATATGGCGGACAACTTTTATTATCAGGTAGACAAAAGCAAAAGCCATTATCTCACTAATTTATTTGGTCATTTGAAACTCCAAGATCTAATTCAAAGAGTGCGTCTCAAATAATGGTAATTAGTAATTTATTACATCTGCAGTTAGATACTTTGTTTGAGAAAAAAGAATAAAATCAGTTCCATAATGAATTTAATTACAATAAATATCATACTATGGTCTATGGACTCGCCTCATATTACAAAGAAAATACGTGAAAGAAAATTAAAGAATAAAGCTTTCAACAACCATTTATAAAATTGCTTTTGGGAAATTGTTCCGATGAAATTACTAATAATTTAATCTGCCTCTAAAGAAGGTTTATTTAGTTGACTTCTCAAGTTTAAAATTCGAATGGCAAAAAAGATAGAAAAATTAAAATTATTTTAAATTTTATCCAACATTTTACTAGTTTAATGTATAAAAAAAAGAACTACTTATTTCTCAATGATCATTAATTATGATTATTTTTAGCAATTAATAGCAGTCGGAGGCATAATACATCTGATAGATTTTTTATAAGGAATATTTGTCATTTTGCCATAATGACAACCTTTTACCAAATTGTATTAAACTTTTAATAAAGTCTATTTGTCATTTTGTCATAATGAAAAATAATTAATAAAAAAAATCAAACAGCCGGGTTACTTTGACTTTATTTCACAGAATATAATGTATGAAATTTACATATCATGTATTTTAGGGTCAAATCAGTCTTTTTGTACCTAACTTTTAATATTTCATTAAGAAACCTCAAAGATTTTGTCAAAGCCTTTAGGGTCATGGTCTCCTCCGGAAGTGGCAAATTCGGGTTTGGATCAACCCAATCAAGTTTCAATTTGATTGGGTTGGAATACTTGGATTGGATCGGATTGGATTAAAAATTCAGGTTGAGTTCGAATCTGATCGGATTATAATTATATGCGGGTCATGTCATGTTTGGATTAAAATTAGATTTGGTTTAATTAGGCTGAATTCGGATAATGTTCGAATTAGGGGTAAATTTTGAGCTTGTTTATTTTGAGGTTTTTTTTCAAATTACTTTAGTCATTGAAGATTGTTTTAATGTAATTATCTCATTTTAGTTCATTTTTACCAATTTTCAACAAAAAAATAAAAATAAAAACAACTACTATATATGAAATCAAATGAATAAAAATTAAAATAAACTACTATTATCGGATCGAATCGAATCTCCATCTCTTTGCCCTCTTCTGCATTAAGGTAACCTTGAACCACTAATAGTGTAATTGGTTCCTCTTTATACATATTGTGGTCTTTTGAAAAGCCTCACCTGTTCACTTCATCAGGAACTCCAGGAGAGGGGCAGCGATCAAAGAAAAGGAGAAATAATTTGATGAGTTATTAAGGGCCCGTTTGGGATTGCTTTTAGGAGACCTAAAAGTGATTTTGAAAATCTAAAAGCTAGTTTTAGTGTTTGGTAAAAAGAAATCAAAATCACTTTTGTCAAAATCAGCTTCTCCTACAGCTGATTTTGAAAAGCAGGGAAGTAGTAGCTTTTAGATTCTGATTTTGAAAATCAATTTTATCATTTAATACAATTCCATAAATATCCTTAAAATTATTATTTAAATCCAAAATTACCCTTATTCAAATTGGAAACAAAATAATTTATAAAAAATTTGTATTATAATTCATAAATATAAATTTATTAATATCAATTTATTGGTCAAATTATTATTAAATTTATTTCACTATATTATTAATTTAATTATCAATTGCTTTAAGATAAAAAAATAAAATAAATATATTATAAATTTTATTTTTAGTAAAAATTATTATAATACACAATTAAAAATATTATATGTACATGTTTTTATATATATAAGTAAATTTTATCTTATATTATGGATATTTTAGTCATTTATTTTCTCTCAGCAGTTTAACAGTAAAATTTACCAAACGTCCATAACTGCTTTCAAAACTCACAGTACTTCTTGAAACAAAATTCACCAAACACTTAACTGATTCTCTTCACAGCTGATTATTTCTACAGCACAGCTAACAGCAATTATTTTAAAAGCTACAGCATTCCCAAACTGGTATCTAATACCGAAATAAAAGGAGCTGTTACATTCTTTTTATACTGCATGAAAAATGTTTACGCTTATCCTCTTGTATCTAATAGTTTAAATCTCTAAACTTTTTCTTTATTTGAATTTTGAAAAAATTATGTGAATTTATTGTAATTATTTATTGGGAGTGGGGGTGGATTTACAAAAATTGCAAGGTGAAAATATCACTACCCTTTTTGTCTATTAATTATTGTAAAATACACATCTATCATATGAACACATGTTTTATTTGAAATTTACCTCCTACTTTGAATAAAAATCTTTAATTTATTTCTAAAAGCTGTGAAACATCAATTTAACTTGTTTTAAGAAGACAAAATGTCTCTTTTGAACAAATATAAGGACAAATTGAGGTTTTACCCTTTAAGAAGTAAATTAAAGTTTGTTATTCTAGTTTGGCATTAAAAAGAAGCTTACCTCTGTAATATATATCAGGTAGACCAAGGTGACTTCGTCGTGAATTCTTGTAATCAATTTCTTTTGTTCTTTTATCTAATTAGAAAAGAAAATTAAGGGGAGCATTGCCTATCGAATTGAGCTTACCTCAAGAAAAATACATACGGATGATTTATATATAACCATTAAATATGTTAAGACTTTTTGTTATTTTTTGAGTCCTAAAAGTATGAGAGAAATTAACATTTTTTGAATTTATTTTTATACCGTAAATTAAAGAATGAAATGATTTACAAAATTATTTTAACTTTCATGATTTAAACAAGCAATCATCATTGATTTCAATACAAAGAAGTATTTTGGGTAGAACCGATTTCTTTATCAAGATATGATGTACATGCATTTGGGACTTCTTACTCTATTAGCTTAATAACACGTTATCATTAATTTTAGATTATAAATTTTATATTCAAACTTTGTAAGACCATCATTGTTCCTTTTCTTAATTTAAAAATAACTACATAACAAATATGACATGATCTAATTGGTCTTGTTATTGACATGTACTAATGCATTCTATTTTTGTATATTATATTGATATGTTTCTCTTGAGGTTGAGGATAATATTCATTATGTGGCAAAATTTTATTAAAACTAAGATTATTTATGTCCTAATACTTTGAACATCTTAATATACACTCATCTATAAAATTTTAACACTAATTTTTGGGTAAATTATATTTTAACCCCTTATGAGATTGACATACTTTAATTTACTCAAAAATAGAAATAAAAACTTCAATTTACTCTCTAAAATCTATTAAATTTAACTATCAACCAATACTGACTCACTAAAATACGATAATACCCCTATTAATTATAGAATAACTTATGTTACTCATATATTTATGTTGGAAAGATATATCATTTATATCCCCACTATTTCTATAATATAACTAATTCAAACTTTATGGGTGTCATTAATGGAAATCATCCTCTAATCTATTTTTTAGAAAATAAAACAAAACCTCAATAATAATATTTCATAAAACAAGCATATTTCATGTTAACCCAACCAAAAACCGTCTGAAAACCTCCTTCTACACATAGTTACAAAGAAAATCTTACCCTTAAGATTCTCAAATTTAAACAAAAATTATAAATTTTGAAATAAAAATCCGAAAATTAATAAAAAGCAAAATATTTTTTTCCCTCTCTTCTACTTTCTTCATCTTCTTCGTTCTATTCCCTGTTCATCTTCTTCTTCGTTCATTTTTTTTTCTCTTTCACACACTTAACAACTCCATAGCCACTGTTAATTCCTAATCAGCCCAGCAAAACCCATGTCCATTGTCCGGCAACACCCATGGCCTCGCACTACCATGTCCAACAAAACCCATGGAAACCTAGCAAAACCGTGGCAGACGGGTACAGGCATTCCAAGCAAGCCCATGGCTGTGCGCGGCCAATCCAAGCAAGCCCATGGCCATCAGCGACCATTCCAAGTAAGCCCATGGACATGCCAAGCATACATTGATCCAAGCAAATGGTTGTTAATAATTTTAATGATTATTCTGGTTTTGGGGTTCATTGATGAATTTGGGAAGAAGCTAAGATTTGTTGAAAAGGAGATGATGGGCCAAGACTTGGAACAGCAGTGTTAACGTTGCTGCACCATCGCGCAGCTCTAAACTTCGTTGCAAGTTGCTGGCATGGCTACTGTGGCCTTATGATGCTTGGCAAAGTTGAAGCGTGGAGAACATGCGGAAAACAGTAAGAAATAAAAAAAAGGGAAAAATGAACCGAACCAGATAAAGAAATTAACTAGAAAATAAAAAAAAGGAAAAAAGTTTAAAAAATTATTTTTCTTATTTTAAGAAGATATAATTTTTTATGCTTCTGCAGTTAAAAATTAACTAATTAAAAAATAAAAATTATCAATTTGGGTACAAAGCGAATTTTATTGAAATGTTTAAGTGTGCATTGAAATTTGTTGAAACATTTGAACAAGGTGGCCAGTACATGGTTTGGTTCGGTTCGTTTCTATACCAAAACTGAACCGAACTAAAACCAAATGGTTCTTAGGAAAGAGAACCAAACGCATACAAAATTTTATAATCGAATCAAACCGAACATAAAAATTTCAGTTTGGTTCAATTCGATTCGGTTTTGAAATTCAGTTCAGGTTTGGTTCGCATTATGCCAATTTCGAAAACACGTCTAAAAAAAAAAAGAAAAAAATAGAAACATCACGAGAATTCAACATGAAAGAAACTGAGAGAAAAGAAACAAAACTCCATTGAGCCAGAGAACAAGAGGCTGGGGTATGTGTGTATAGAGGGAATTCAATCACACAAGAACAAGAAACAAAAGTGGAGACATCACGAGAATTCAATCACCATGAGATTGCGAGGGAGAGACCGAGAGAGCTAGTTGTGCTGCTGCCGACCTTGAGAGAGATGGCTGCCGATTTAAGGTTATGAAACATTTTTAGATTAGGAAACTGAAAAATGAAAAAAAAAATTATTTTAAGCATTTATATTTTAAAATAAATGTATTTTTAATTAAGTTGAAGCGAACCAATCGATTTGTCAGTTCAAACTAAACCAAATATAAACCAATTGGTTCGTTTGTTTTCAAACCATTTGGTTCCTAACTTCTAAACCAAACCATTGCCCGCCCCTACATTTGGGTTTTATGGAAATTACCTTATATATGTTTTGACTTCTTATCCGTGAGTTGACTGTTAAGAGAATGTACGACTATAATTTTATGCTTTCGATAGTTAAATTTAACGGGAAGAAAACGGTATTTGGAGATAAGTTGAAGTTTTTGTACTTTTAGGGGGTAAATTGAAGTTTGTCAATCTAATATGGGGTAGAATACAATTTACCGTTATTTTTCACTCTAAAATAACAAATTATTACTTAATTAAACATATTTCATTAATGCTCCTTATTTCCTACCAAACGGTGGGACTTGGCCCTGTGCCCAAAATTCATAATCTAATTTTAGCTGATGTGACATGTGTGTCGTATGACATAACTATAGATAATAATAGCTAACACATTAACGAAAATGAAAAATACTAGTTTACAAAATACAAATCCGAAGTTTGGGTGAGGGAATTTAAAAGGGAGAGACTTAAAAAATGTGGTGACAAATGACATTTATTACCAAAATTGAAAATAAAAAGTTTAGGCAACTGAAAGCATCTCTTCAATTGCATTCAAACAATTACCGCCATTCATAATTAACCAAAATTAAATAAATTAAAAAAGAAAACACAAAACAATCACAACACTTTGATCATCCCTGCTTCTTTTTCTTAGCATAGCTCTTGGAATAAAAATTAACAAAAAGTGCCAAAAGGGACGCATTAAACACAGCGTTGAAGCACCATCCCCAAATCCCAGAACAACCAAAACCCGTGAAATGATAATACAGCATCAAAACCAAAACAACAAAACCAAACACAAACTGAACAATCTGACAATCAGTGACCAATCTCTTCCACTTTGGCCGCAACCCCATCACACACAATAGATAGTACCCGTACATGACCACATGCACACTTGCATTGGTGACAAGTGCAATAGGAAACAAAGACTGCTTCGTCTGCAACCAAAGGAAGCACATTACAACGACGGTTGCATGGTGGTAGACGTGGAGGAACGTGAGCCGTTGGATGGAGTTTGACAAAATGATCAAAAGGGTATCAAAGAATTCGAGTATTGTTGAACCTAGACCAGAATTATTATCCAATCAAGAATCTCCAGGATCTAGCTGAACTCTCTAATCAATGTTTCAAGAAAGGTTAAACCAATTTCACACATCTAAATCACCCAGAAACAATATGCAAAGAACAACAAATATAAGTGGTTCGGCTGGAGGCAGCCTACATCCACTGAAGAACAGAGCAACAGCTTTTATTCAATAACCAAGAACAAGTTACAAGTTTAGAGACGAAGTTACAAGCAACACCTTCTCTGATTTCCCAGTCCCTTAGACTATTTATACTAGCTTAGAGCCCGTTACAAAGACCCCCTGTCAACCAGCTGTAATCTGGGTTTGTTAGCTTACAAACCCAGAATTCTCCCGCCTGCAATAACTGATTTTAACAGCTTCCAGGACACGTGTTGAAACCCTTACAAACAGCAAGCCCCAAAACGACATTCTTTCATGCCGTTCAGAGTAAGTGGAATCACGTGACATTTACGTGCTTCACTTAAAGCTTTGGCTGACGACCAAAGTTTGTCATACAGGCTTGTATCCTTTATAGCTGACATGTCGTATATCAACATTACCACAGACTGACATGACGGTTGATCTTCTGGAATTCAGTTTAAAGCTCATACTTTAACATTCTCCACCTTGAGCTTGAAACTCTCATGACCTGCTACTCTTCTCTTCTACCATCTGTATTTCAATTATCACAGATGCCAGCCAAATCCAAACAGAATTTGAATTTAGCTCCTGGAACAGCTTTAGTCAACATATCTGCAGCATTGTCATCTGTATGGATTTTCTGAAGCATTACAGTTGCTTTTGAGACTTCCAGCCTGATGAAGTGCACCTTAATGTCAATGTGTTTGGTTCTTTCATGGTGTGTTTGATTCTTGCTTAGGCATATAGCACTTTGGCTATCACAATGTATCACCACAGACCTCTGATTGACTCCAAGCTCCTTCAACATCCCCTTCAGCCATATTGCCTCTTTTATGGCTTCAGCAGCAGCTGTGTACTCTGCTTCAGTTGTGGACAAAGCCACTACACTCTGTAGCTGTGATTTCCAGTTTATTGTGCAATTGTTGAATGTGAACAGATAGCCAGTTAAAGATCTTCTTTGTCCCCCGTATATCAGACCATGCCCAGAAGTTCCCCTTAGATACCTGAGTATCCACCTTACAGCCTTCCAATGTTCTTTTCCAGGATTAGACATATACCTGCTGACCACACTGACTGCATGTGCTATATCAGGTCTGGTGAGTACCATAGCATACATTAAGCAGCCTACAGCACTTGCATAAGGTATTTTTATCATTTCAGACTTGTCAGCATCAGTTATTGGGCACTGTTGTTCTGATAATCTGAAATGGGCTGGTAATGGTGTTTGCACTGGTTTGGCAGTAGTCATGTCAAACTTATCAAGTACTCTCCTGATGTAATCCTCCTGTGTAAGAAACAAGGTGCCAGATTTCCAATCTCTAATTAGCTGCATTCCAAGTATCTTCTTAGTTGGTCCCAGATCCTTCATCTCAAATTCACCTTTGAGTTGTTGTTTCAGAAAATTTATGTGTCCCATGCTTTTGCTGGCAATAAGCATGTCATCCACATACAGAATCAGATAAACCATGTCCCCTGATATCTCTTTGTAGTAAACACAGCAGTCTAGATTACACCTCTGAAAACAAAGTTTTATCATAAAGCTGTCAAACCTGAGATACCACTGTCTTGGAGACTGCTTGAGGCCATAAAGTGATTTCTTCAGAAGGCATACCCAATCACCATTTGACTGGTCTTCAAAACCTTCAGGTTGAGACATTACTATTTGTTCTTCAAGCTCACCATGTAAAAATGCAGTCTTAACATCCATCTGTTCAAGATGCATGTTATGAACTGCAACCAGAGCTAGGATCAGTCTTATTGAGGTATGCCTAACTACAGGTGAGTAGACTTCTGTAAAATCAATCCCCTCCCTCTGTGTGTAGCCTTTGGCAACCAGCCTAGCTTTATATCTCATGGATTCAACCCCTGGTATACCCTGCTTGATCTTGTAAACCCATTTACAGCCTACTGCCTTTTTATTTTCTGGCCTTTTTACAAGCTTCCAGGTGTTATTTTTGTGTAATGACTCCATTTCATCCTTCATAGCTTTTATCCACTTATCTGCATCCTTTCCTGAAACAGCTTCTCTGTAGGTTTTGGGCTCATCATTGTCTAATTCATGGGCTGCTGTTAGAGCATATGCAATCAAATCTGCATATGCAAACCTCTTAGGTGTTTTAATAACTCTCCTTTGTCTGTCTCTTGCCAGCTGATAGTCTTGAATATCTGTATGAGTTCCAGAAGCTTCACTGATATCTTCAGCATCTTCTCTCTCCATGTCTTCAGCTTCATCATGGTAGTCCAGAGCTGATTTACCTTTAAACTCCACCTTCAAATGTTGTCCCTATGAGTCAAGTCCTCCTTCTAGTTTAGCAGTATCCTTTTGATGTCCTTTCATTAACATCTCTGACTCATTGAAGACTACATCTCGGCTGACTATGCACTTTGGTGGCCTCATTTCAGTGCACCATAGTTTATAACTTTTGACACCTTCAGGATAACCCAGGAATACACATTTCAGTGCTCTTGGCTCCAGCTTCCCTTGCTTGACATGTGCATATGCTGGACAACCAAAGATCTTTAGATTTGAATAATTTGCTGCCCTTCCTGACCACATCTCTACTGGTGTCTTGAAGTTTAAGGCACTGGATGGGCTTCTATTCACTAGATAACATGCTGTCATCAAGGTTTCAGCCCACAGTGTTTGAGGAAGCTTTGAGTGGATCAGTAAACATCTGACTTTATCCATCAAAGTCCTATTCATTCTTTCTGCTAGCCCATTCTGCTGTGGAGTGTAACTCACTGTTTTGTGTCTTGCTATGCCATTGAGTTTGCAGAAATCATCAAACTGTTTGTTGCAGAATTCAAGCCCATTATCAGTCCTCAGTCTCTTAATCTTCCTACCACTCTGAGTTTCTACCAATGCTTTCCATTGTTTAAACCTCTCGAAGACTTCATCCTTGCCTTTCAAGACATAAACCCATACCATTCTTGAGTAATCATCTATAAAAGAGAGAAAGTATTTTGCTCCACCTAGAGAGACAGTCTGTGATGGCCCCCACAGATCTGAATGGATGTAATCTAAGGTCCCTTTTGTGTTATGCACTGCAGTTTTGAAACTAGTTCTTGAGGACTTGCCTAGGACACATACCTCACAGAACTCCAGAGATCCCAACTTATCATCCCCTAAGACTCCCTGTTTTTCTAAAATTTTTAGCCCCTTCTCACTCATATGTCCTAACCTTAGATGCCATATGAGAGTTTTATCCAAACCCAGACTTGCTGAGATACTAACATCCCCAGTTACAGCAGTGCCTTGAAGCACATATAAGCCATTTTGCTTATTCCCTTTCATAACCACTATAGACCCTCTAACAACCTTCATTACCCTAGATTCAACTTTAATGGAGCATCCAACTTGATCTAGAGTGCCTAGAGATATTAAATTCCTCTTTAAATCAGGAATATGCCTTACATCTCTTAGCTCCCTAATCATCCCATCAAACATCTTAAATCTAATGGTTCCTAACCCAACAACCTTACACATTGTGTTATTCCCCATCAGAACCTCACCTCCATTAAAAGCATTATAAGTAGTAAAAAGATTTTGATCAGGGCACATGTGATATGAACATCCAGAGTCAAGAATCCACTTACTGTTTGTCTGAGTTTCAGAGGCCAAAAGGACACCAGCTGAGTCATAGCCCTCATCCTCGGATGCAACAGCAGCATCACCATTCTTTCCATGCCCTTCTTTATCCTTGTTCTTTCTATCTGGACAGTCCCTTTTGAAATGCCCTTCTTTATGGCAATGAAAGCATTTCAGGTTTTTATTCTTGGACTTTGACTTGTCCCTTTTCTTCCCTTTGTTGTATTCTTTCTTCTCAGGTCTTCCTCTTGCCATCAGACCTTCCCCAGCTCTTGTTTCTGTCTTCTTTGTGACTTCTTTAGAACTAAGAGAGTCCTTTACATCAGCCATTGATATTGACTGCCTTCCATAGAGCAGTGTATCTACAAAGTGTTCATAGGATGGTGGGAGAGATGCTAACAAGATTATTGCCTTGTCTTCATCCTCAAGACTCACATTGATATCTTCAAGATCCAGGATGATCCTGTTAAAGCTATCAATGTGAGTTGCCAGAGAGCTTCCTTCCTCCATTTGCAAAGTATACAGCCTCTTTTTGGTACAAAGTCTTTTGGTTAGAGACTTCTTGGTATATAGGTCTTCAAGTTTTTTCCAGAGGCCTGCAGCAGTTGTTTGATCTCCCACTTCCCTGAGAACTCCATCTCCCAGACTCAAGATTAGTGTGCTATGAGCTTTATCCAAAGCATCTCGCATTTCATCATCAGAAAGCTTGCTGGGTTTCTTTTCAGATCTTGGATCACCCAAAGTCTCCTCCAGCCCCTGATGAACCAACAGAGCTCTCATCTTGAGCCGCCATAGATGGAAGTCGTTTTCTCCAGTGAATTTTTCTACCTCAAATTTAGAGGTTCCCATTTCTTAGATCAAAGATCAGAGATAAAGCTCTGATACCAATTTGTTGAACCTAGACCAGAATTATTATCCAATCAAGAATCTCCAGGATCTAGCTGAACTCTCTAATCAATGTTTCAAGAAAGGTTAAACCAATTTCACACATCTAAATCACCCAGAAACAATATGCAAAGAACAACAAATATAAGTGGTTCGGCTGGAGGCAGCCTACATCCACTGAAGAACAGAGCAACAGCTTTTATTCAATAACCAAGAACAAGTTACAAGTTTAGAGACGAAGTTACAAG
Organism: Citrus cavaleriei; assembly: GCA_030448935.1. Classification (NCBI taxonomy): domain Eukaryota; kingdom Viridiplantae; phylum Streptophyta; class Magnoliopsida; order Sapindales; family Rutaceae; genus Citrus; species Citrus cavaleriei. Next base: position 145,736 of record JAUJEM010000054.1, on the reverse strand, counting down.
CAACACCTTCTCTGATTTCCCAGTCCATAGACTATTTATACTAGCTTAGAGCCGTTACAAAGACCCCACAACCAAATTGTCTGGGTTTGTTAGCTTACAAACCTGAATTCTCCCGCCTTTTAATAACTGATTTTAACAGCTTCCAGGACACGTGTTGAAACCCTTACAAACAGCAAGCCCCAAAACGACATTCTTTCATGCCGTTCAGAGTAAGTGGAATCACGTGACATTTACGTGCTTCACTTAAAGCTTTGGCTGACGACCAAAGTTTGTCATACAGGCTTGTATCCTTTATAGCTGACATGTCGTATATCAACATTACCACAGACTGACATGACGGTTGATCTTCTGGAATTCAGTTTAAAGCTCATACTTTAACAAGTATTTTGGAGAGGTAGAAGATGTAAGCGTAGAAGAAGAGAGGGCCAGACGGAGAAATGGTAGGGGGGGAAAGAAGAAGAGAGGGCCAGACGGAGAAATGGTAGGGGGGGAAACAGAGGGTGTAACGGAGGTGGGGTAAATGGAGGATGATGGAGAGAGTGCAACCAACGGCCATGATGAGGGAGAGGAGGAGGAGGGTGAGGTTATGGACGGCTGTGATGGGCTTGAGGATGTGGGGTCCAATGAGAGGTGGTGATGGTGGTGATGTTGATGTCGATGCGTGGTGGAGGATGAATGTGAGGGAGAGGTAAGTGAGGATGGAGAGAATGAGGAAGTGTGGGGAGGAAGCAAGTGTTTGGTTCAGAGTCCATGTGAAGTTGAGGATTTGGGGGTGGTTTACAAGCCAATATTGGAGTGTTGAGGTAATTGAATATGAAGCCATGGCTGGTTTTTGTGGGGGAGAAAGATTTGGAAGAGATGATGTTGAGAGGAACGGGGGAGTTTATAAAGTTTTGGGATAATGTGGAGGGTATTTTGGACATATTGTTGTCTTAGCTTAAATTTTGGGAAAAGATAGTCAATAATAAACTCTTTTTTCATATCAATTTAAAACTCCAAGTGTGTTTTCAAAAATTGTTTTCCTTTTTCATTTTAGATTTTAAATTGTAAATTTAGTAAAGGAAGTTAAATCAAGTGATCGCTTACTATTATTATTATTATTTTTTTCATGTAAAGCACTTAATCTTTTTTGTGGTTTAAGCAAACATTGAGTTGCGTATCTTAACGATATTAATATTTGATTCGAAATTTCATCTACCGAAACTACAAAAGTTAATATTTTCTATTAAATCAAAAATTAATATTATCTGCCAACTGTCATTAAACGAAGCCATAAAAAAAAAACGTGATATATTCATTTTAACGTAATTTCATACCAACATATCATTCTTTTGTTTCGAACAATCACCTCTTCAATAATAAAATATGGTAAAAGAGGATGGGTTTCAGGTCTGGCTATTTTCTGCTCAATCAAACTTGTGGATTACATGCACTCAACGTCGACAATATGGAAATGGGAGAAAATTATGTTAGTAAAATCAAGTCAGTCAAATAAGGTCGAGAATATATATTTGCGTTTAGTGGCAGGAGGGTACGTAAATACATGGGAAAGAATTATTTTTAGTCCAATTTCATGTTTGGATGTTGAGGTTGATGTGGAAAGGATGTGGCTCCTGCATAAAAAATAACACACCGTTTCGTTCTACACTAAGGTCATGTTTGGTTTGAAGAAATGGGAAGAAAGAAAAAGAGTGGAATGGAGAGGAAATGAGAAGAAAAGAATAGAGAAGAGTAGTGAAATTAAATTTTGTTGTTTGGTTTGATATAAAATTTGATAAGGAAAGAAATTTTAATTTTTTTCTTTAGACAAATTTACCCTTTACCTTAAATATTAAACTATATATATTAGTAATAATATATATATATATATATATAAATAAATAAAATGACGGTCCGGTGGCTCATGTAAGTCCTAAGACATCCGGCGATTTTCTCGACGACTTTCCCAACAATACCTCGCAGTGTCCGTGAAAGTCCGTGACCGTACGGCGGTGGTCCGACGATTTTCCGGCAACGTCCGCGGTGGTCCGGCGACTTTCCAGTGGAGGACCATTTATAATATTACATCAATAAAATAAAATTTTAAATAATAATTATTAATGGCATTAAACAAGTTAAAATATTGAAGGATAATTTTGGAAACTTTAGTTTCTAACATAAGAGGAACTTAAATTGTTCACTACTTGATGTGGAATTTAAATTCTACATTATGATGGATATTAAATTCTAATGGAAATTAAATTCTTGTATATTTTATCAAACCAAACAATAGAAATAAAAAGAGAATTTAAATTACTTTCCTCTCCTCCATTCTCTCCTCCCAACCAAACACCTCCTAAGTGAATTTATCTCTTGAGCTAAGTAGTTTAGGAGATAAATAATTAATTTTTTATTAGTTCAGTAATAAGAATTTTCGGTTATAATTTAAAAGTATAATTCATTACAAAAAAAAAACTTAATAAAAATAACTGTTATTTAACATATTACATTTTTTCAATAATAAAATAATTCAATTTTTTAATTATTATAACACTAAAATTTGTAATATAATCCATTCATATACTACATCAAATAAAATATAAACTACTGCTAAATATAATACCGTTACAACTATTCCCATAAAATTCCATCACATCATATACTATCATATTCCAACCGGCATGCCGAACGTGCAAAGTTTGAGTAAGATTTGTTAAAGTTGATTAACATCTTTAATGGACTTGCATGATCAAGTAAGTACGGGTAGAGTTTGGTAAATCCCTATATAATTTTGAGATTGGACAACTATACTTTTTAAGTTACGTAATTAAACAATTTTAGTAAACATTTGTTTTTCTGACTTAAAAATTAATTTTATTTAATCTCATATTTTATTATAAAAAACTTATAATATCTTTATTAATTTTATTAAAATTATTAGTTAAAAGTCATAGATTTACTACACATTATCGACAGGCAGCAAGATTGGGCAATTGACTGCATTAACTCCAACAAATTTATGCAGTCTACTTCCTCCGGATTATCCTCTCTCTTCGAGCTTTAGTTGCCCCTCTTTCCCCTCAGTAGAGTCAACATTATCTTGTTTGCCGCCAAGGAGCCCAAGCCCAGAAACAGTGGCATTCTTTGGTATCAACCACCTGGGGAGTTTGGGCTGAGCCATGACATCCTGAGATGGCCTCTTGTGTAAGCCTTCTTCAAAAGGCCATCCGTTGATCTTTCTCCTAATTGGACATTCAAAACCCTGCATGGACAAATACGAGACAAATAAACAAATTCGCCAGTCAAAGTTCAACAAACAAAACATTAATGCTCGAGTAATTTGGTCTATTAATGTATATAGAGATGTCGATCAATAGACATATACGTAAAAGACAGGGAGAGACCCCAAAGCCGTGCTTGAGAACAGTGCGCTACTCCAATAACTTCAAAATGGTTGGTGACTGCTCTATCAAATCCACGCAATAGCTGATATCTCATGTTTGCATATAGTTCAATGAAAGCACCATAACCAAGTGCATTAGAACTTACAGCTGGGATTGTCACGGACAACCTGTCAGACATTAAAGATGGCCCAAATTTAACAAATGTTGCACTGGCTTAGATAGTAAACAGAACAATCTTTTAAGTTTACCCTATTTATAACGAATAAAGGAATGAAAAGGAGGTTTGGTAAGTCTTTTTACCAGCCAGATAGCTTGACGAAGAATCTTGCACTGCTCCTGCAGCTAATCCCACCATACAGCACTCTGCAGGCTTGTCTGGGAATCAATATCAGCCAGATAGCTGATATTGTTTGGGAGCTTTTGTAATGTATTTTGCAAGTCAAACAGGAATGTGTTTCCATAAGAACGACAAGGAGCAAGTGAAATGAAGAGAATTTACGAAGAGATGACAATGTATTACTATTAAAGGAAAACATTCACTGACGATCTTAATTTCTCATTCTAAGAACATTCAATTCACTCAAATGAAACTTTCACAGGAAAGTCTCATTATTAAGGGTTTAGCTTCACTTCATATGCTCAACAATTCAAATTTGAGGATGATATTTCTCAAAATTGAGGGCTCTATTTGGGTTGCCAACAATCTTCCTCACCACTATCATCCTTGCTATACCTGTTGCACAAAACAATCTTCATTCTGACATTTGCCCTATTAACCTGAGTACACAACAATCCGAAACAACTGTTAGAAATTTTAATCCTCATATATAGCCAAAATGGTGAATAAGAAGCTGTACATGATAATAATTACCTGAGATAATAAATAATTAAGGGGCCGGTGACAATCTCAGCATCTTATCAAGTGGGGAAAGCCTTCGCAACGAAGACGCTGCTTGCTTTGAAGCAATAATAACTTTCCAATTTCATAGGGTAGCTTAATGCCCTTTTAGGAATATCTCCACCAGCCTAACAATTATTCGTGGAAATTCAATTTGCATTTATCACCTTCAATTTGTTCATCTTTGTCCAGAGTTTTTTTTTTTTTTTTCCGTCAACTTAATTAGCTTGCAAGCCACCTGCAAATGGTTTTAAATAATGTGTGAGAGTGCGAATTCGAACGAATTAATCAAATATGATGACAGGAGAAACAAAAGTAAAAGAACCACAACAAGTAGAAGTATACTTTTGTTATATTTAGAGCATCTTCTACTGTCTTCTTTTCCTTTAGCTCTGTTTCTGTGTGTGTTCAAACGCAATGCCTCAAGGCTCAAGATAATTTTATGACCATCAATCTTTTGCAGCCATATGCAGACTTGAAACACTGCAGTGTCCCTAAGGAACTTGAAAATTAGAAAGTTTCAGAATGAGTGACTAAATATGATAATCGAAACTAATTTAATATACACGCCTTGTAAATCTGAAACTAAATTACTCAAATGTATGTGCCTCTTCGCAGCAATTGCTCGTGGTGGAAACTTTACTGCAAAGACTTCCTCAAACCCTTGAGGATCACACTCTTCCTGGCAACAAAGAAACAGAGTCAATATACGAAGATGATTTTACTAACAAGTGAGAGCTTGCAAATATTGGAAGGATAACGATTACTCATAACCCAAATCCCCAATACCCTCTAATATCTCACTCAAGTGGGTTCAAGCATCCAAAATTCACTACAGTGAAACTCTCACAACAAAATTCTCTTCAAAGATTCTCTACTCAAATTTGATGATGATATCTAACACTGATCAAATTGGCTTGTGAACAATTAAGCTGCTTAGTGTCCTTAACGTGATAACTTACACAAATAAAAACAACTTGCCTAAAGTTTAATATTTAGAGGATGAACAGTAAAGAAGAAGATTTATATTGATACTAAAATTTGACCTGTATTACCCTGATGTCAAGAATCACGGCATCTTATGTGGGCAAAATCTTCACAATACGAGATGCTTGCAAAATTGAAGCAGCATCTTATCACCTGTAATTTAATTAAGACAATAACTTTCCCCAACTATTTCAATGCATTATTGGCAACTAAATTCAGCGGGCGCTAATTAAATACCCTTTTAACAATATCTTCTTATTGGCAACTAAATTCAACTAAATCTAAATGACAGTCATGCATCAATGGCGTCAAAGTTTGGCTACAAACAGCCTGGAAAAGGCTTTACTCTCTGAATGAGAGCATGAATTCGAAAAATATGATGAATGAAGAAACAAAGGCATAGTTCCACAAGAAGTAAAACTTTTCCCCAGAGCTCTGTTTCTGTTTGTGCTAAAGCCAATGGAAACCGATGGAAATGAGTTTCTACGAATTAGACATATCAGCCAAAACAGATACTCTGTACAAGCAAAGTAAAAGAGAGTTATTAAAAAACTTTGCGCACAATGGTTCATTGCATATTAAGATTGTATACCTAAATTTTAATTACTATACAAAATATGATATCAGCATTAGGAGACCACACCAAAACGTACCAAATTGAATGTGCCTGTTCACAGCCATTTTACAAGCTTTGAAGCTTTACCACGAATGCTTTTTCAAACCCCTGAACATGATGCCCCCAAGAGATGCAAGATGTGAAAATGTTACTACAGCAAGCATTGAAACATTTGTTAAAAAAGGAACTTTATGAAAATAAGCCTTATCAATCATTAGATACTTGTCTTCAGGAATCAATTCATCTGTCATAACAATTTTCAAAAAGCATCAACTGCTTTAAGCTCCTCAACATCACAGAGATCTTCAATTGAAATAAAGCAGATCCGGCCATCACTATTCCTTCTACTGCTCTTTTGCTTTAGAGAACACTTGAATTACAGAATGTGTGTAAGGCTTTCTTGTTCAAGGTCCAGCGATCAAACCTTGCACAATAACAACAGAGGCAGTAATTCCATCGCCAGCCTAGTCCTTGGTCTCACCAATGTTCTCCACGAGTAGGAAATCAACCTAAAAAATTAAGAATGAGTTGGAAAAACTGTTTATGGCCCTAAAGAACTTGAAAATCAGAAATGATTAAGAATGAGTAACTAAACATTTTAATCGCAACTAAACATACAAAACTTGAAAATCTAATATTGAAGTACTCTGAATGAATGTGCAATTGCATGAGCTGGTGACAACTGACTTTACTGCAAAGGCTCTTTCAAACCCTTGGAGATGATACTCTACATAACATGATAACCTGATAACACAAAGAAACACAATGAATATTAAAGGATATTCTGACAATGCAAATTTGTGCAAATTATCAAGTGTGGCTTCCTGCATAATAGTGTCAACACCGAATTCCTGCCTCCATTGAAGCATATGATAATATTAGCACAATTCAATATGTTTATATAGGATAAATGATTCCAAGAATGAAACAAGATAGAAATGATGATCTCAGCACCTTAACATCATGCAATAATAATCATCATGTCTTTCAGGCAGTTATCCATCCTCAATTGAAACAGAGCAGACCGGGCCATCACTTCCTTCTTCAAAGTCCAGAAACCAAACGTTGCACAATAACCATAGTGATAATCCTTGGTTACCCTAATGTTCTCCATAGAGTCTTCAAAGTCAACCTAAAAATGAATTAAAAATGCAATGCTGGTGGAAATGAAAATTCTAAAATTTAAATAAAATAAAAATGCAATGCTTGAGCTTGAGCTTGCTTTAACATCATCATAATAGCGAACTTTGATATATCTTTACTTCTCTGTGGTTCAATTATTTACTTCTCTGTTCTTGTTTATTCACAACAAGATATCAATAGAAGAAGATGGAAATGAAGTTCTATAAAATAAAGCAAGTGAATTACTAGCAGAACATTTTAGCAATCCTTTGGCTAAACTTTTCATTTTCATAGTCTTGCTCTCCTCCCTGCATCATTAAAACCAAATTAGCTTGGACCTGTGAATTGCTAGTGTATATCTGACATTTCCTCGAATCCCTGGTGAACATAATTAAACTCGTATGAAATAAAACAAAGTGGGCTAATGTACTACTAAAAACAATTACACCATTAGTTTAAAGAATTAATGTCACATAAATTATATATAAAAAAATACGATTATCATTATACAAGATAAAATTGATGATTTAGTTTTCAACATTACTGCAAATGTATCACAGAGATTTTGTCTCTCAGCAAGTTACACATAACAAATTTTTTAGCATTAAAAAATTTTTACACAAATATCATGAATGAAGAAACAAAGGCATAATACCACAAAAAGTAAAACTTTTTCCCAGGGCGCTCTGTTTCTGTTGGAACTAAAACCAATGGAAACCGATGGAAATGAATTTCTAGGAATTAGACATATCAGCCAAAACAGGTACTCTGTACAAGCAAAGTAAAATAGGGTTACAAAAAATTTTAAGATTGATATGATAATTAAAATTTCAGTCACCATATAATTAATAGAAAACTTTGGACACAATGATTTATTGCATATTAAGATTGCTATATAAAATATAATATTAGCATTAGGAGACCGCACCAAAGCGTACCGAATTGAATGTGCCTTTTCACAGCCATTTTACAAGCTTTGAAGCTTCACCACAAATGCTTTTTCCAACCCGTGAACATGGTGCACCCGAGAGATGCAAGCTATGAGAGATATCTTATGCCAGTCTTCTCCTTGGTCAAGGTCCAATGATCAAACCTTGCACTATAACAACAGAGGTAGTAGTTTCTTCGCCAGCCTAATCCTTGGTCTCAGGAATGTCCTCAACAGAGTACTCGAAATCAACCTAAAAATTAAGAATGAGTTGGAAAACTGTTTATGGCCCTAAAGAACTTGAAAATCAGAAAAGATTAAGAATGAGTGACTAAACATTTTAATCGCAACTAAACATACAAACCTTGAAAATCTAACTTTGAAGTACTCTTGAATGAATGAGCAATTGCACGAGCTGGTGACAACTAAGGTTACTGTGAAGTCTCTTACAAATCCTTAAAGATGATACTTTACATACCACGATAACCTGATAACACATAGGAACACAATGAACATTAAAGTGTATTCTGACAATGCAAATTTGTGGAAATTATCAGCTGTGGTTACCTGGACAATATTGCCAACACCAAACTCCTTCCTCAATTGAAACATATGATCAGCCCACAAATGCTTTGCTTTGTAGCTTTTGAGAGCCTGAAATTGTTATCACAACCAACAGTGAAAATTGGGTGAAAAAATTGATAATATTAGCATAATTCCATATGTTTATATAGGATAAACCGATCAAAGAATGAAAAAAGATAGAAACAGAGCAGACCCAGCCATCACTTTCTTCTTCAAAGTCGCACAATAACCACAGGTGGTAGTCGTTCCACTGCCAGCCTAATCCTTGGTCACCCCAATGTTCACCATGAAGTATTCAAAGTCAACCTAAAAATAAATAAAAATGCAATGCAGGTGGAAATGAAAATTCTATAAATTAAATAAAATAAAAATGCAATGCTTGAGCTTGAGCTTGCTTTAGCATCATCGTAATAGTAAATTTTGATATATCTTTACTTCTCTGTTCTTGTTTATTCACAACAAGATATCAATAGAAGAAGATGGAAATGAAATTCTATAAAATAAAGCAAGTGAATTACCAACAGAACATTTTAGCAATCCTTTGGCTAAACTTTTCATTTTCTTAGAATACTCTCCTGCCTGCATCATTAAAACCAAATTAGATTGGACCTGTAGTTCTGACATTTCCTCGAATCCCTGGTGAACATAATTAAACAAGTATGAAATAAAACAAAGTGGGCTAATGTAGTAAAAACAATTACACAATTACTTTAAAGAATTAATGTCACGTATATTATATATAAAAAAATACGATTATCATTATATAAGATAAAATTGATAATTTAGTTTTCAACATCACTGCAAATGTATCACAGAGATTTTGTCTCTCAGGAATTAATGTTACACATAACAAATTTTCGTACATTAAAAAATAAATTACATTGCATAAAATTTTACAAAAGAGCACATATTTTTTAAAAGTAAATAAATATAGAAATTTCAACAGACTACACTTGTATTTTTTTTTTTTATTTAATCTTTAGAAAACAAGTTTAACAGATTTGATAACTAGGAAGTTTTATGTATTTATACCATGATTGATTCTATATAGAATTTTAATTCAAAATATAATTATTTTTATTAATTTCATTGCAAGCAACAACGAAGTAAATCAGAGGAGGAGGAGGAGAAATTACCGGCGAGTGATATCTTACGGCAACGACGACCACTTGATGTGGGGAATGTGAGATATCTTATGCCAGTCTTCTCCTTTCCCCTCTCTATAACGGTTTTCCAAAAGGGGACATCCCCAAATTGTCAATTTCTGCAGCGTCGTCGTCCGAAGAAGGTAATCCGGCAGCACCTTTAATTTGGGGCAACGACTAATTTCCAAGGAAGAAAGACGTGGTATGTCTGTTGTCCTGCGATCTTCTAGAATGGGCAGTTCTTCTAGAAGATCACAAGAATAAATAGTCAGTTCCTGCAGTGCCGTCGTTTGAAGAAGGTAATCCGGCAACGCCTTTAATTTGTTGCAATAACCAACTGCCAAGGAAGAAAGACGGGGCATGATGGAGATGTTTTCCTTCCTTGTAATCCTGTAATTCCACTCTTCCAGTTCTTTCATTGCGTAAATTTTGAGAGATTTCAATTTGGGGAAGGCAATAACTGATGGTGATGATGAAGATGAAGACGGGCCATCCTCACAAATTTCTTCTATTCCCAAAAACTCATTACCCACTCTTTTTACACTTTTCAAGTTGTCAAATGTGAGTCTTTCCAGAGGCAATTTTCCCAAAGGAGGCAAATGCTCCCAGTTAAAACAGAACGAAAGTTTTAGTTCCCTTAGATTGGTTAGCGAAGTCAACCATTTGGGAAAAATGTTGCCTCCGTAGGATTCAATCCCTAATTCCTTTACATTTAAAGGCGGTTGTAAGGCTTCAAGAAGTTGTTTATCTTTCTCATTCTTCCTCCTCTCTTCTTCGTCTTCCCCATCTACGACTCCATCAAACACAAGACGCAAACGAAGGAGATTTTTCTTATTGTAGAGTTCTAATCTCTCGGCCTCATCTAAATGGGACACATTACCCAGCCCTTCTATTCCATATTCTCGAAGGAGTTGAAGATTTGTCAGAGATTCAAGCCTACACGTATTGCTACCATCAACACCTCCACCCACCATAAACTTGTCTAATGTTCGAAGACTGGTTAATTTGGAAATCCCTACTGGCATGTATTTCAACGAATAAGTTTTACCATTCAGTAAACTCCTCATGTTCTTTAACTTCCCAATCCCCGCTGGCAATTCTCTAAGATTTGTGCACCTAATATCTAGCTTTTGTAAATTATATAATTCACACAAAGTCTCAGGCAGTCTCTCTATGCCTAATCCAGACAAATTAAGATATTTTAAATGTATCAATTTTCCGACATTTTTTGGAATTTCTCTAATCAAATTTGTGTGAGGATGCAAAACTAAAAAGGACCATTGCCTTATAACTAATGCCCTTAAACACGCCAATTTACTAAATAACTCCGGAAGGATGCTATTACTAACAGACGGATTGTAATGACTTTCGTCATTAATTAAGAGGGTACGCAATCTATTAAGTCCATGAATGGACATAGGAAATGAAGCGCCTCCTTTAAAATTTAACCCTAAGTGACGGACTTTGTCACCAAAAGAGTTTATAACTGATTCCTTGGTACCATTAATTTCTACCCACAAACATTCTTTTCTACTTACAAATTGGGCAAAATCATGTACTATGTCATGCATCTTACACCTCAGAAAATCTTCATCGTCATCATCTTTTTCAAACTCTTGAAAGAAAGAGCGTGTTGCTAAGATGTTGAAATACTCTTCTCCAATCATCTCCATTTCTTCGTCTTCATCTGCATTAAGGTAACCTTGAGCCATCCATAGATTAATCAATTCCCTTTTATTCATATTGTAGTCTTTTGGAAAGACAGCACAATATGAGAAGCACCGTTTTACCATAGAATTGGAGGGCAAATCGTTATAACTCAACAGCAAAGGAGCCAAAAGACCTTGCCTAATCTCTTCTACTTTCCACACTTCACTATCTAAAATTCTTTGCCACTCATTTACTATACTTTTAGAGGACAAGAGATTCCCTGTACGTTTAGAGCACAAGAGATTCCCTATTACCTTTGCAGCAAGAGGCAGGCCTTTGCACTTGCGTGCAATTTGTCGCGCGATTGGTTCTAATTTTTCACGATCAACAGAAGAATGACCGAAAAATGCCAACTGCTCGAATAACGACCAGAATTCATCTTCAGGCAATGGCTTAATGGAGATGATATTTGTTGATCTCATCATACGGGCAACTGACTCATTACGTGTGGTAACCACAATTTTACTTCCAGGAAGACCATTCTTTAGACAAAAGAAGAATTGATCCCATATATTATAATTCCCATCCCATACATCATCTAAGACAAGAAAAAAAAATTTCCCTTCAATTAATCTATGGATATGGCTCATAAGAGATTGGAATTCGCTTAAACCAGAAGCTGACTCGCCTAGACCTTCAATGATTGCTTTGGCGACCCTCATCTCATCAAAAGTGTCTGATACACACACCCATATAACTTTTTCAAAATTTCTTTTCACCTCATCATTATTATAGGCTAGTTGTGCAAGAGTGGTTTTACCTATACCCCCTAACCCAACAAGTGAAATGACATGAAGGCCTTTTTGTTGTTCACTACTTTCACACAACAACTTGCTTAAGAGCTCATTTTTCTCATCAACTCTACCGCAAACCTCTCCCTCATCAATCAAGGAGATGGTTCGTACTCGCTCTGGATTCTTAACATTGTTACTCACATTCTCAACAAAATTAAACCTATCTTTTCGAGTGGCAATTTCATCTAGCCTTTTACTGATTTCTCTAATCTTGACAGCAATATCATGACGAAGACTGAGTTGTTTGAAACAACCAAAGCAGTTTGAGGCAGCAGGAAAGAAGGAACATACCTTCGTCAAAAGAGTAACAAAAGCATTGTCGTTATCATCATCTTCATCATCGCCGCCCTCATGAAGCTGCGATTTCCGTGTTTCAGTGATCCACTTATCCAACACATCCTCCATGTCGTAGGATGCGTCTCTGAGCTGATCCAGCCAACGAGTAACAGCTTTGTCCTGCTTCATTTGCCTCTGCTCTGCATCTTCCAGCACAGCTTGAATGTCTTGAAGATTGGTAGTAAGCTTTCCCACTTGTTGGTCGACACCCGTCACAAGCCTCCACTTTTCTTTCACCTGATCTTGAGCAATGGAATTCAGCTGGTCCAAGAGAGAGGAAACGAGCGCATGAGCCATTCTGATATTAGATCAAATGGTAAATGCTGCAATTGCTTTTCTTGCTGCTAAAATGCTCAGAGGAATGTATTCTGTGAGAATGTTCATTCAATCATGTTTGCATTCTTCTTATACCATAGGAGATATTTAGTTTTTACCCTCAAGTCAATGTCAATGTGAACGTTCTTTTGTGCTGGAAATTAAAGGAGTCCCCACAGGAGTCACCGTCTTGGGCTAGCTTTCTGATCAATAATTGAGAATTTTGCTTGTAGCTACAGGCTGCAGCGATTTTGATTTGGCGACTTTGATTCATAATTGAAGTTACTGTTGCAAGTAAAAACTAAAAAAAATTAACAAAATAAAAATCAAAGACTTAGGCCCATGTTTTATCAAAATTTTAATAAAAGGCTATTTGTCATTTTGTCATAATGGATAAATAATTAACAAAATAAAAAAAAATGAGTTTAGTGGATTTTATTTTACAAAATATAAATTCAATTTCTATTATATGTATAAAGTTTATACATCAAGTGCTTAGGGGTCAAATCAGTCTTTTTATACCTAATTTTTAATATTTTACTTTGAAACCTCAAAATTTTTCAAAGTTTGTAGGGTCAGAGTGGGCAAATTTGTGTTCATATCAACTTGAATGGGCTTCGGGTTGATTAGGCTAGAATTGGATCAGATCAAAAAGTATGAGAGAAATTAATTGAGCTTCTCCTAAGAAAAATATATACAGATGATTGATATATAACCATTAAATAATAAATATGTTAGACTTACATTTATTTTTTAGCCCGAAAAGTATGAGAGAAATTAGTACTTTCCGAATTTATTTTTTGTACCGTAAAGAATCAAATTACTCACAAAATTATTTTTGACTTTCATGATGCAAACAAACCAATCATCATTAATTTCAATAGAAAGAAGTATTCTAGGTGGAATTGATTTCGGGAGCAGAATATGATGTATTTGGGACTTCCTACTCTATTAGATAGGTTAATAACATGTTAATTGTCACATCATTAATTTTAGATTATAAATTTTATATTCAAACTTTGTATGACTGCTCCTTTTTCAATGATCTAACTAATTGATCTCGTTTCAAAAGAAGCAAAAAATAAAATTAAAATTAAGTAATGCCATGATCTAATTGGTCTTGTTATTGACATGTACTAATGCATTCTATATTTCTAACTTAGTACATTTTATGTGGCAAAATTTTATTAAAGCTGGGATTATTGATGTGTGGTAGAGGATGGATGTGAGGGAGAGGTAAGTAATGATGGAGTGAATGAGGATTTGTGGGAAGGAAGCTACGGTTTGGTCTTGAGACCATGTGAAGTTGAGGATTTGTGGGTGGCTTACAAGCAACATTGGAGTGTTGAGCTGATTGAATTTGAAGCCATGGCTGGTTGTGGGGGAAGAAAGATTTGGGAGAGATGATGCTCAGAGGAATGGGGGAGTTTAGAAAGTTTGGGATAATGTGAGGGGTGTTTTAGGCATATTTTTTCGCCTTAGCTTAAATTTTTGTTAAAAAAATGATAAATTCTTTTCTCATATCAATTTAAAACTTTGAGTATGTTTCCAATTCTTCTTCTATTTTTGGATTTTGGATCATAATTTTTGAATTCAATAACGGCCTTATTGATGCTAAAATCTGCTCGCCCTTTACCCGACCAGATTCTTCCACCAACGCTTATATGCTTAATGGGAACGATGTCACTTTCTCCTTGCCTTAACGATCGCTTACGTCACTGGGTTGGAATCACCCCTTTTTATCTTGCTAAGCCTGCGTTCACAAAAAATAGATCAGAGACGCCGGTAGTTTTACCGGCGTAAACCCTCCGATGCTTAAGTTAGTACAAGGTGTTTACGGGAAAACGGTTCAATTTAGATTTTGGAATGGCTTACGATTCACTCTCAGTTTATGCAGAAAAACAGTCTAGTTTTAATTTGGCAGAGTTTTCCCTTCTCTCTCCGTTTTTTCCCCCTTCTTCATTGGTTTCTTCCTCTTTTATAGCCGCTGTCCCACGTTTCCGTTTACCCTTCATCCCCCCTTTCTCGGGTAGTGGCAGCCCCTCATGGGACTCCAACTGCTACATTGTGGGTAAACGTGGGACACCGTGTCTCCCTCAATGGTTCTGGGAACAGCGCAACTGTCGTGATTTCGTGAGATTGTGTTCCCGCTCTTTGGGGAATGGGTATCTGCTCGGTATATGTCTCTGGTCGGCCCATGTTTGTAGAAGGCTCATTATCAGTATTCTGCTCGTACCATTCGGCTGAGGTGATCCACCCCGGGGTGGGGATGATGGCATGGCTGAGCTCATTATCAGTATTCTGCTCGTACCATTCGACTGAGGTGATTTACCCCGGGGTGGGGATGATGGCATGGCTGAGCTAGTGCTCTTATTTACTTAACACCAGTCCCCCAATTTCTAGTCTTGCGAGTGAAACGAGTTGAGAGTAGAAACTGATAATCGGATTTTACCGATCTTGGGAACTACCCATCTGGTCCTCGCGTTATTGTGGTGGATCAGAGGTTCCATCTCTCGTCTAAGGAGATTTTGGCCCGAGTATGGGCCTTCATGAATATATCTAGTATATACTTGGGCTTACGTCTCGTCAGGCCTCTTATAACGGTTAGTGACGTGGTGCTTCCCGACTCTTCGTATTTGAAATTTGAAACGACAGGCTATCCATCCTCGATGTACGGTGAGTGAGTTGGCATCCCCGTCACTTAAACGCTTCCATTTTTCCCTTTTCGTTTCAAATCCCTAGACTGAAATCATCATCGTTTTGTTATTCGTCTCTCCGCCGTAAGCCAACTCCTTCTTTGAACTTTGCTCACACTTCCCGCGTCTGGAGCCTCCACTTGCTGGGTTCTTTCTTTGTCACGGCAGCGCTATCTGTGCCAGCCTATTCCAGGTATAGCCTTTAACCCCCTCTCTGGTTGTTGTTGATTGGGTTTTGTATTGTGGGTTCTGTATTTGTCCCTTTTTGTACCCATACATTTGGATATTTTGTGCTTTCCCTTTTTAAACTTCAATATGTCAAACCGGAAGGGAAAAATAATTGTAGATGAGAGTGATGAAGAGATAGAGGATTCCTATCCCCATCTGGTTGGACCCAGTGATCCTCTATACTATTCTCGCAATGTAGGTCCCTCCTATTACAGGGATACCCCTGAATACCCTCGTCCTATGACCACTTTTCCTTCCCCTGAATTAGAGCTTGTAGGAAACCGAGGTGGACCCGCGTCGGGCTCTGGTGAGAACCATAGTTCTGGTGGGGCTGGGGTCCTTGAAGAAGTGGGTGATGGTGAGGAGCGAGTTACGAGCCGAGACCCCCACAGAAAAACATTGGCCATAGGGTGGAGGCAGATTCTTACCCTATCGACTATATAGCTTGTGCCACCACCCCAACTGACCTGCTCAAGCTTAGAACCCTCTATAACATACCTGAAGAGGTTCTCCTTGTAATCCCCGGGAAAGATGACGTTCCTAGCCGACCTCCGAGGGGATATGTGACGATGCATCTGGAGAGTTTCAAATTAGGAGCTCAGTTGCCCCTTCAGCGTTATTTTGCCAAGATATTGGGTGGTATGCACCTGGTTCCAGGTCAGCTACACCCAAATGGGTGGAGAGTTCTCTCAGCTATGTATGTGCTATGGGAGAGGTGCGGATCAGAGGAACCCTCCCTTGTTGAGGTAAAGCATTTGTACCAGCTGCGGAGTAGCCCAAAGGAAGCAGGCTGGTACTACTTCATGTCGAGCTCTACAAAGAGGAAGCCGATCGCCGAATTTCTTTCCTCATGTAAAAATTGGAAGAACAAATTCTTCTTTGCTGGAAGAAATTGGTGTCCAGCAGCCCGTTCGCTTGATGGTGATATTCACTTTCCAACGCGCTTTGTCACCCCAGGTCGTTTATTTATTGCCTATTTTCTTTCTTCAATCGTCACTTATTGGGTTCTTTAACCTTGTTTGCTCTTTCAGAGTCGTGGGGTTTGATCAAGGAGCTTGAAGACAGACCCTTGCTCCAGGTGGAGACTGCTTTGGTGAACGCGTCTACCTGGCAAAATCTCTTGTCATCAACAAATCTGGTCGGTTCGCGTTTAGTGGACGTAGCTGCCGGAATGGATAACAAGATCCTCAGCTCCATGACCAGAAATCGTGGTCGGGCTCCAAGCAGCTCTAGCAACCCTCCTCCTTCTTCAAAGAAAGCCAATGCTGGTCCACCCAAGGCTTCTGTTCCCGCTCTGCCCCCTCCTCCACCTCGGAAAAATGGTGAGGAGAAGGTGAGTGATAAGAGTCCTGAGGTCAGCATTCAGTCCGGGACTGATCATCTCCTCTTCCATCTCGGGATCAAGGTGATTACCTGAGCCCGTACCAGAGCGATTATGGCAAATCAGTGGGACCCAAGATGGTGAAGGACATCGAGAGTATGAACCTCGCCAAGTTAGCTGGTTCCATTCAAAGGGTCTCCTTTAAGCTGGCCACCCTGGTTTCGTGCTATAAGAACAGGTCCATGCGCCATGAGAGGAAGCTTCAAGCTGACAACCAGGACTTAAAGAAAAAAGCTGAGTCTGCCCACCGCTCGAAGGAAAAACTGCTTGATCTGCACAAGCAAATCATGGACCTGGAGGAGAAAGTGGCCATGGCTGAGTCCACCACCACCAAGCTCGAGGGTGAGTTGGGTGATCTGAAGTCTGATCTTCAAGCCACCCAAAGTGAGCGAGATACCTTGAAGACGGCCCTTGAGGGAGAAATCAAATCTCTGAGTGAGCAGTTGGCCGAGGTGAAAGGCAAATTTGCTGATGTGGATGATCGGCTGGATGCAGAGTATAACTCTGGGGTTGCTATCTGCTATAAGTGCATCATATTTGTGCTTAAGGAAGAATATTCAGAGCTTAACATGAGCAAGCTGGAGGCTGGAGTGCAGAAATATATGGCTGAGTCCGACCAGGGGGACAAAAAAGCAGGGGGATTAGGTGGAACCTCATTCAGGTGGGGCGTAGGAGGAGGGAGCAGTGAGTCGTGCTCCTGATGTAGGTCAAGGGTCAGTGCCTCCTCCCCCCGATGTTGCTGATCCTCCTCTTCCTGAGATTGCTGATCCTTCAACTACCGAGGCCGCTGATCCTTATAATTTTTAGGTTTATTTTTGTATAAACTCTAAACTTTCATCTGTTTTGTAAACATTTGAGTATAAATTTTGGATGCTTTTTGTTGGCTTTTTTATTGTGGTTTTGCTTGTGGATCGTTTCTGCAAATTACCTTAACATATTTAGTTGGCTTTGCCTGCTAGTCCTTTAATCGACCGAGCAGGAATGGGCACTTGTTTGCCATAACCAAATTTGTAGGTTTGCTTGCTGGTCCTTTAGGCGACCGAGCAGGATTATTCACTTGCTTGCCTTAATAAAATTAGTAGATTTGCCTGCTGGTCCTTTAGGTGACCGAGCAGGATTAGGCACTTGCTTGCCTTAGTAGAATTTCGTGAAATTGTCTGCTGGTCCTTAGGCAACCGAGCAGGAATAGACACTTGCTTGCCTTAGTAAAGTTTCATGAAAATGCCTGCTGGTCCTTAGGCGACCGAGCAGGAATAGGCACTTGCTTGCCTTAGTAAAGTTTCGTGAAAATGCCTGCTGGTCCTTAAGCGACCGAGCAGGAATAGGCACTTGCTTGCCTTAGTAAAGTTTCGTGAAAATGCCTGCTGGTCATGGCGACCGAAGCGGAATGAGCACTGCTTGCCTTAGTAAAGTTTCGTGAAAATGCCTGCTGGTCCTTAAGCGACCGAGCAGGAATAGGCACTTGCTTGCCTTAGTAAAATTTCGTGGGTTCTGCTAGCAGGGGAATTTCATGCTGAATTCATCTTTATTGAAACTTGCATGGGTTACAGAAATGTAAAATATATGCATGTGCCATAAGTTATCATGCATTTAACAGAAATAACTTATCGAAATAAAGACTTGGTAAAGCACTTTGCTTACTGGAAGTACTTCTTCAAGTGTTCAGCATTCCATGACCTCTTCACGTCTCGTCCATCTGGGTAAGCCAGCTTGTAAGCTCCTGGTCCAGTCGCTCGTATTACCTTGTACGGGCCTTCCCATTTCGGGCCGAGAGCGCTATGGTTAGGGTCCCTAGTGTTTTGGTTCACCTTCCTAAGTACCCAATCTCCTGCTCGGAACTGCCTCACGCGTACGTTCTTGTTGTAATAACGCATGATTCTTTGCTGACATTGGGCCACTTTCTGCGAGGCCCCTTCCATTTTCTCCTCCAGCAGGTCCAGGCTCAAGCAGATCTGCTCGTCGTTCTGCTCCTCGTTGAAGTATTCAGTCCGATGTGTCCCCACTCCAATCTTTGCTGGGATTACCGCCTCATGACCAAAAGCTAAAGCAAACGAAGTTTCCCCCGTGGCAGTTTTGTGGGTTGTCCGGTAAGCCCACAACACTCCTGGTAGCTTGTCGACCCAAGCTCCCTTCTTCTCTCCCAGCCTGATTTTTAGGAGTTTCGTTATTACTTTGTTGGCTGCTTCCACTTGTCCGTTTGCTTGGGGGGTGCTGGGGTGCAGAACTTCAGGTCCACTCCCAAGTTTTGGAAAAATTCTCTGAAGTTGTTGTTGTCAAACTGGCTCCCATTGTCTGTAATGACGGCATAGGGGATCCCGTATCTGCAGATAATATTCTTCCAAATAAAGTATGTCGTCTTTCTCTCCGTGATTTGACTGAGGACTCCTACTTCTACCCACTTGGTAAAGTAGTCTATAGCCACAATTGCATGTGTTGCCGCTCCTCTGCCCTTAGGTAATGGGCCAATCAGGTCAATTCCCCATTGGGCAAAAGGCCATGGGGATGACATAGTGGTTAGCTTTTCTGGGGGCTGAGCAGGAACCTCCGAGAAGCTCTGGCAGATTTTATAGTTCTTTGCCATCCTTTTCGCATCCTGGTGCATGGTCGGCCAGAAGTATCCTTGTCTAAGTGTCTTGAAGGCTAGAGTTCTCGCCCCCGAGTGGTTGCCACATATTCCTTCATGAATTTCCCTCAATACGTAATCTGCTTCCTCGTCATCCAAACATCTCAAAAGGGGCAAGGTGAATCCTCGGCGGTAAAGTACCCCATCGAGTAGCGTATACCTTGCTGCTCGGCATTTCAATTTCCTTGCTTGCTTTCTGCCCTCTGGTAGAATGCCATCGCGGATGTAAGAGAAAATAGGGTCTATCCAGGACTCCTCGATGCTCACCCGCATTACTTCTGCTTCCTCCCCTATGCTTGGCGAGGTCCTCACTTCCAGTGGAACTGACTTGGGTAACTTTGGATCCGCAACTGCGGCCATTCTGGCCAACATGTCTGCTCGGTAATTCTCATTTCGGGATATCTGCTTTATCTCTACCTCTTGGAAGAGCCCAACCATCTGCTTTGCCTTCTTCAAATAAAGCCTCATCTTTTCTTCTCTTGCTTGGAATTGATCACTGAGCTGATTACAGACTAATTGGGAATCTGCTCGGATTTCTACCTTTTCTGCTCATAGTGCATGTGCGATCCCAAGCCCAGTGATGAAGGCTTCGTATTCAGCTTGGTTGTTCGTGAGCTGAAATTCAAACTTCACTGCATAGGATATCTCGATCCCTTCTGGACTTCGTATTACAATTCCTGCTCCGGATCCTTGTTCACTATGTGACCCATCAACCATTACCATCCACACCCCCTTTGGATTCTCCTGTTCCACTAGTTGCTCCTCCTGAACTTCTTCCCCTGATTCGACACGGTCAACCATAAAATCGGCCAGAGCTTGGGCTTTGATTGCTCCTCGGGGCCTATAGGATTGGTCGAATTTACTCAGCTCCACGGACCACTTTACTAACCGACCCGATGCATCTCGTTTTTGGAGCATTTGCCGAAGAGGCTGGTCAGTCATCACAACTATCGGGTGGGCCTGAAAATATGGTCAGAGTTTGCGTGCTGCCGTTATTAGAACTAGTGCCCATTTCTCCATCAGTGGATACCTGGTTTCTGCGTCTACCAGGGCCTTGCTAGTGTAGTATACGGAGTGTTGCTTTCCTTCTTCTTCTCTGACTAATACCGAGCTGGTAGCCCATTTTGAGATTGCCAAGTACAAAAACAGCTGGTCACCTTCTCTCGGAGTTGATAGTAACGGGGCGCGGGCCAGATATTCCTTTAGCTGCCCGAACGCCTCCTCACATTCTGATGTCCACTCCATCTTTCTCCTTTTCTTTATGGTTTGGAAGAAAGGGTGGCATTTATCTGTGGCCCGTGAGATGAATCGGTTCAATGCTGCCAATTTCCCTGTAAGGCTTTGCACCTCCTTAACTGTTCGTGGGGACCTTATTTCTGTTATCGCCCGTATCTTTTCCGGGTTGGCCTCGATCCCTCGGTGGCTCACCAGGAATCCCAAAAATTTGCCCGAGCTGACCCCAAATGCACATTTCTCCGGGTTCAGCTTCATTTCATACTTCCTCAGCAGTTCAAAGGTCTCTTCCAAGTGCTTCACATGATCCCTCGATTCTTTAGACTTTGTGATCATATCGTCCACATATACCTCCATAGTGTGGCCGATCAATGGCTTGAAAATCTTGTTCACCAACCTTTGATAGGTAGCTCCTGCATTTTTCAGGCCAAAAGGCATTACCCTGTAGCAAAACAAACCCATGTTAGTTATAAAGGTGGTGCTTTCCTCATCCTGCTCGTCCATGGGTATCTGGTTGTATCCCGAAAAGGCATCCATGAAGCTGAGCAGACTGTGACCCGCTGTTGAGTCCACCAATCGATCTATTTTTGGTAGGGGAAAACTGTCATTCGGGCATGCCTTATTAAGGTTTGTGAAATCCACACACATTCTCCATTTCCCGTTGGCCTTCTTTACCAGTACTATATTGGAAATCCACTTCGGGTACTTGGCCTCCCTTATAAATCCTACTTTCAACAGCTTTTCCACCTCGGCATTTATGGCCTCGTACCTTTCCTGGTTAAAGCACCTCCTTTTCTGTCTCACCGGCCTTGCCCCCTTCTTGATTGCCAACTTGTGGCAAGCTACCCTGCGATCAATTCCTAGCATGTCCTCGTGAGACCAGGCAAATATATCTGCATGAGACTGTAGGCACTCTACCAGCTCGCCTTTTACTGCCCCAGTCAATCCTGACCCGATCTTAACCACTTTACTCGGGTTACTCTTGCTCACCTCAACCTCCAATTTCTCAACAGGTTCCTGGCGACCCTTTTTTGAATCTCCTCGGTTATCTAGAGAGCTAACCTGCAGTGTCCCCTTGGTTGCTATAGCGTAACAGCTCCTCGCCATTCTCTGGTCACCGTTTACTACGCCAACAACTCCGTTTACTCTATACTTCAGTGCCAGGTAATGTGTGGATACAACGCACTGGCTTATCCTCATGAAAGGTCGTCCCAGTATCACATGGTAAGGGCTTCATTCTTCTACCACAACAAAGTCCAACATCATTGTTCTTTCAAACAGCTTTGACCCTACAGTAATTGGAAGTTCGATGATCCCCATAGGGGTTAACCGTCCTCCTCCAAATCCCTTCAAGGATGTATTTGTCCACTCCAGTTTTAAGTCTGAAATTTCTATATCATCTAGGGCCGACTTAAACAGTATGTCAACCAAGCTGCCCGTGTCCACCAGTATTCGCTGCAATTCTGTACCGGCCACCATTGCCTTAATCACCAGTGCAGCCTCATGAGGGTATAAAACACCCCCTTCGTCGTCCTTTGTCCACATAATGGGAACTTGCCTCATTTTCGCCCTCTTGGCTGCTGGCAAATTGAAAAGTACCTCTTTGCTGGTCATAGCATATCACCCATAATTCTTCCGTGCCCTGTTCGAATCCCCAGCCAATGTTGGCCCTCCTACTATCACACGGATACTGGGCTATTCACGCTCTAGGCTTCTCTCAACTCCCTCATCCCGCGTATACTGTGATTCGATGACGGGTGAGACTCCATCTACATATTCATCCAAGTATCGGTTCCTCACCAAATCCTCCACCTAAGTTTTCAGGTCACGACACTGGTTTATTGTGTGACCATGAGTATTATGGAATTTGCAGAATTTGCTCTTATTACGTCTGTGAGCAGGTTTTGTTACGGGGGCAGGAGGGTATAGCAGGCCTCGCCCCTCGATCCTCTCATATAACTCCTCCATAGAGACTTTTAATGGGGTGTATTGTCTATACATCGAGCTCTGGTCAATCAGTTGGACTACTCGGCTATCCTGGATATCTTCCCGAGCTGGCATTGAAGGTAGCTGACTGGGTCGTCCAGCTCTGGAGTTGACTGTATGTAGTGCCCTGGGAGCGTTGTGATAAGGATGGGCAGCCAACTGCCGGAATTCTCGTTGCCGCTCCGAGAATGAGGGGCACAGAGGCTGAGCCCGGCTGTGTTGGAACTGTTGTGGTCTCTGAGCTATGGGGTAAGGGCGGGACCGAGATGATATTCCGCCCATTACTGAGGATTCCCCAGCTCGCCTTCCCGACCCGCTCCCGTTCGGGGTTCTCCTTTCCTTTCGTCTCAGCTCTTCCAGCTGTTCACTTTTTATCCTCGCCGATTTCTCTTCTTCGATTTCTATATCTCTCTCGCTTTCACATCCTCGCCGAATAGTGCCGCACTAGGGGCTTGCTTGTACCACGCCCGCCTATCCTCACGCCCTCTTTTAATCCCCTCAACGCCTGCGGGTGATTGAAAGCTCCCAGATCAAGTACGGCCTGGTGGTATCGTTTTACAAATTCCCGAAGGGATTCATGTTCCTCTTGCTTCATCCCTATCAGTTCCATCATATCGTCCTCTGGGGCTACTGCTCCTCGGAACTGCTCGGCCAACTCTTGGCACATCTGCTCGTATCCTTTTATACTTCCTCGTGGCAGCTTGCGGTACCATTCTCGGGCTCGTCCCTCTAGTGTCAATGGGAACACCCTGCACCTCTGAGCTGGTGTTAGTCCCTGCACACCCGTCATGTCGTTGAAGCGTTCAATATGCACCAGCGGGTCACTTCGTCCGAAGTATTTGAGGTCGGGGAAGCGGAAATCTCTTGGGATTACAGTACCCATGATCTCGGCTGATAACGGAGACTCTTCATCTAGCATTATCCTCCAACTCGGGGGCTTTCTCTTGCCCTGAATCTCCTCCATCACCTGCGCCAATCTGCGCACCTCACCCTCCAATTCTACAGCACGGTCAGGATCGCGCGCAGCTATCTGATCTCGCTCCTGTTCGGCATTCTGCAACTGCTGTCTAAGCTCTCCTTTATCAACATTGGCTCCTCGGCCATCAATTTTCAGTACTCGTCCGGAGCGAGGTTGGTCTCTCCCTTCATCCACGCGCTCCCCTGGAACCCGACCAGTATTTCTATGGGGATGCACCCCATAGGGTTGGTCTACCGGTGGAGGGATTTCCTCGACTCTACGCCTCCGGAGGCTGGGTTCTACCTCAACTTCATCTCTCCCCACGGGGGTTTCATAGTCCCTTATCCGCTCATCCCTCAGCTCATGTAATATGGCCGTGAGAGTTTCCTTTTGTTTCTCCATCCGTTCCATTTGATCTTGCATCATCCTCTCTCTAGCTTCATTTGCTATCTCTCAGAGAGTGATTGTTTCACCAGTTTCATTGTCGCCACCTAGGGCATCCTTCCTTGATATATCCATAATCGATTATTCGCTGTTTCTCCGATGACTACTAATTTGGTGGTAGCTTTTTATCCAGATCCCCATAGACGGCGCCAAAATGTTGATGCTGAAATCTGCTTGCCCTTTACCCGACCAGATTCTTCCACCAACGCTTATATGCTTAATGGAAACGATGTCACTTTCTCCTTGCCTTAACGATCCCTTACGTCACTGGGTTGGAATCACCCCTTTTTATCTTGCTAAGCCTGCGTTCACAAAAAATGGATCAAAGACGCCGGTAGTTTTACCGGCGTAAACCCTCTGATGCCTAAGTTAGTACAAGGTGTTTACGGAAAAATGGTTCAATTTAGATTTTGGAATGGCTTACGATTCACTCTCAGTTTATGCAGAAAAACAGTCTAGTTTTAATTTGGCAGAGTTTTCCCTTCTCTCTTCGTTTTTTCCCCCTTCTTCATTGGTTTCTTCCTCTTTTATAGCCGCTGTCCCACGTTTCCGTTCACCCTTCATCCTCCCTTTCTCGGGTAGTGGCAGCCCCTCATAGGACTCCAACTACTACATTGTGGGTAAACGTGGGACACCGTGTCTCCCTCAATGGTTCTGGGAACAGCGCAACTGTCGTGATTTCGTGAGATTGTGTTCCCGCTCTTTGGGGAATGGATATCTGCTCGATATATGTCTCTGGTCGGCCCATGTTTGTAGAAGGCTCATTATCAGTATTCTGCTCGTACCATTTGGCTGAGGTGATCCACCCCGGGGTGGGGATGATGGCATGGCTGAGCTGGTGCTCTTATTTACTTAACAGGCCTCTTTAATTATAAAATATGGTAAAAGGGGATGGGATATAGTGTCTAGGCCTTTGTTTCAACGGCATCTTTGGACGCGGGTTTCTTTTTTTTCTTTTTTTTTTTGGTTATTTCTTAAACTTTTGCAGATTACCTGCACTCAACGTGGAACCCTTTTGAATGGAAGTTACTGTTTTGCTGGAATCGGGACCAATTTTTTGACAAAAATTTCGTTATAAAATATGCAATTAAAGTCGAGTAAGATTAAGTAAAGTAACATCTTGTATGGTAACGTACATCGAGTAAGGATTTCTATAATCGAGCTAGAAAGTACAATTAAAATTAGATAAGAGTGCCGTGGAGCATAGTTTTAAAATTATAGTATCAAAGTATTTAATAAATATTTATTATTGTGACTTAAAAATTAAGTTGGGAGTATAAAAAAATCAATAATACATTTATTAATTTTGTCAAAATTATTATTTAAAAATCATATATACAACACAAGATCAACATTTATATTATAGTTTCAGTTCCTTTTTCACAAAAACTATAACTACAACACGGTAGTACTAAATAGGAAGTCGAGTATGATCAAGTAATTACATGTTATGGTTTTTTGGTATTATAGCATTCTTCAAACTGAAATTTGCGATCAAAATTGTATCAAAGAAATCACAAAGACACTCTGTTTGACAAATCTGCAGTAGAATTTGCACAATTTAACTGGGTTGCAGAGAGTGAATAAGATTCCAAAGCAACAGGCAATTATTGTTATTAAGAAAACAATTCATCGCTAGAACAAAATTAACTTTTCTAACTTACTAGAATTTAACTCGAGAAAATTTGGAATATACGACGTTGTATCACATATAGTATTTAGACATCAAGAAAAGAATCCCTCTATCAGTGAACTATACTTGCCAGGAAACACGGTGAAATACCACCACCTCCCTACTAGATTAATGCAGCAAAATTGGGCTATTGACTAGGATTAACTCCCAAGAAATTTATGCGGTCACCTTCTTCCGGCCTATCCTCTTTCTTCGCACTTTAGGAGCCCTTGCTTCCCCTTCAACAGAGTCGACATTCCCTTGTTTGATGCCAAGGAGCCCAAGCCCAGAGACAATGGCATTCTTTGATATCAACCACCTTGGGGACTTTTGAGTTGAGCCATTGACATCCTGAGCAGGCCTGTTGTAAGCCTTCTTCAAAAGCAGTGCTTAAGAACAGTGCTACTCCAATAACATCAATATGGTTGATGACCGCTCTATCAAATCCATTGGAAATTGTATACTTATAATTTTTTTTTTCAAACTTTGTCTAAAATAAACGAATGAGATAGGATAAATTCGAATTAATTAATCTGCATAATGACACAAGAAACAAATGTAAATTGACCGCAAGTAGAAATATACTTTTGTTATATTTAGAGCATCTTCCAATTTCTTTCCCTTGAGCTCTGTTTCTGCGAGTGCTCAAACAGAAACTGTATGCATTAAGCAGCATCTGTTCATCTCCTGTTATTTCAAGACAATAATAACTTAACTGCAACACTGCATGCTTCAACCATTAACCTTTTCAATTTCAACACTTCTTTTGTCCCCCGCCCGATGCCCTTTTAACAATATGCTCTTCAACCAAAACCATATCCATTCACATTCAAATTCAGAAACTTGTTAGAATGAGAGATGAATATTGAAGAATAGTGACTATGCATTTATCTCCTATTATTTGGTCCATTATTCTCTATAGTACCGTAGAAATGAATAATTCTATGAATCAGATAAATCAGCCTTCTTCACAAAACCATGAAAATTTTTTCACGGTGTTCCACACAGTCCAGATCAGCATTGGTGACAAACATTTGATGAAGACCCTGCCAATTAAAATTTTCGTCCCCATGTAATAGAATTTCTTATTTTTCTTTTGTACACAAATGCAGACACTTAAGAAAAATAAGATTTCATACCTAAAGAAATTGGGATTTCTTTTGACTATGCAAGTTACAATTTCAGTCCCCATGTAATAGGAAAAATTTGTACACATACTCGTAGCAAGTTCATATGTCATACCTCACGATATTTATCATAACCATCAATCTTTAGAAACCACATGCAGACTTGTAAAACTGTTTATGGCCCAAAATAATTGGAAAATTAGAACAGATTTAAAAATGAGCGACTAAATATTTCAATGGCGACTAAAATTACACACCTTGGAAATCTAAAACTCAAGTACTCAGAATGAATGTGCATCTTCACAGCAATTAAACAAGCTGGGAACTTTAGTGCAAATGCTTTTTCAAACTCTTCAATTGCATAAGTTAGTTAGACTCAACCTTTCTCAATCTTTCAATTCACATATGATAGCCTGATAACACAAGGGAACACTGTAAGTGAATTGTCAACTGTGACAAATTTCGGGAAAAAATTGTCAACTGTAGTTACTTGCGTAATATATAGTGTCAACACCAAATTCCTTCCTGATACGTGGAAGCATATCAGCCCACAAACGGTTTGCTTTGTCAATATAGTAAAAGCTTTGTAGCTTTTAAGAAACTGAGAGGTGAAAGACCTGGAATTTCCGATAGCAACTCAGGATTCTATATTTAAATTATGATGTTTGATAACTTGCTTATACAAAGTACATTGCTCCCAGCACTTTTCTACAGGAGCTAAAATCAAGCCAGTCACTTCCATTTGTTGCAGTTTTAATGCAGAAAGAAAAAGGGAGAAAACAATTCTGCAAGATATCACTTGTAATACGGCATGTTTGCGGAATTAAATAATTACAAAATTACATTCTTGATTGTACAGAAATGATATAGCAAATCAGGCATCAAGGAATAACAATATAATTTTACATTGTTCGGCTTTTGGCCTACTTTACAGTGAAAGACGTGAAGAGAATTTTACTAAGAAATAAGAGTGTACTAATACTGAAGAAAAACATTCACTGACAACCCAAATCACTGATATTTACTTAATTTCTCACTCACTCTAATAAGAACATTCATTCTCCCATAATTCACTGAAATGAAACTTTCATTGGAAGGTCCTATTATTAAGGCTTTAGCACCACCTCATATGCTCAACAATTCAAATTTGAGGATGACATTTCACAAAATGGAGGGCACTATTTGGCTTGTGAACAATGTTCCTCACCATCTTCATCATTGCCATACCAGTTGCACTGAACAATCTTCATTCTGACATTTGCCCTATTTATCTGATAACACAAGAATCGAAAACAACTGTTAGAAATTCTAAGCTTTATATATAGCCAAAATGGTGAATAAGATGATGCACTTGATAATAAATACCTGATTTAATAAATAATTAAGGAGCCGGTAACAATCACAGAATCTCATCATGTGGGGAAAGCCTTGGCAACAGAAGATGGTGCTTTCATCCAAGCAAGAATAACTTTCCAATTTCATAAGGTAGCTTAATGGCCCTTTTAAGAATATCTGCACCAGCCTAACAATTATTCACGGAAATTCATATTCAGAATCATATTAGTAGGAGAGATGAAGTATAATAAGCGACTTGGCCACTATATATGCATTTATCACCTTCAATTTGCTCATCTTTATCTAGAGTATTGTTTTTGGCGTTAACTTAATTAGCGGCAAGCCACCTGAAATGGTTTTAAATAATGACAGAAGAAGCAAAATTAAAATAACCACAAGTAGAAATATACTTTTGTTATATTTAGAGCATCTTCTACTGTCAGGTTCTTATTCCTTTAGCCCTGTTTCTGTGTGCGCTCAAGATAATTTTCTGGCCATCAATCATTTGCAGCCATATGCAGACTTGAAAAACTGGCCGTAGCCCTAAGGAACTTGAAAATTAGAAAAGATTCAGAATGAGTGACTAAATATTTTAATCGAAACTAATTAAACATACACGCCTTGAAAATCTGAAAACTGAATTACTCAAATGAATATGCCTCTTCACAGCAATTGCATGTGGTTGAAACTTTACTGCAAAGACTTTTTGAAACCCTTGAAGATGATACTCTACCTGATAACACAGAAAACACAGTCAATATATGAAGATGATTTTACAAACAAATAAGAGCTTACAATTATGGCAGAGCTCTACTCAAATTTGATGAGGTATCTCTCGAAAGGGAGAGCTCTAATGATATATAAAGGCGAAAATCTAACACTCATCAAATTGGCTTGTGAACAATTAATCTTCCTCACCATCATACATGCCAGGTGGGGTGAACAATCATCATTCTGACATTTGCCTTAGTAAGCTGCTTAGTATCCTTAACCTGATAACTTACACAAATGAAAACAAACTTTACTAAAGTTCATTCTTTAAAGGCAAAACAGTAAAGAAGATGATATATGCTGATACAAAAAATTGACCTGAGTTATCCTGATGTCAAGAATCACAGCACCTCATGTGGGCAAAATCATTGCAATACAAGATGCTGAATTCAAGCAACATCTTATCACCTGTAATTTAATTAAGACAATGACTTTCCTCAACTATTACCCTTCTCAATTTCAATGTATTATTGGCAACTAAATTCATAGGGGGCGTAGCTAATCAAACGCCCTTTTAACAATATCTTCTCCAAATAACAATTATTTGGAAAATCTAAACGACAATCATGCATTGATGGCATCAAAATTTTGGCTACAAAACTGCCTAGAAAAAGGCTTTAAATGCATGAATTCGAACCAATATGGTGAATGAAGAAACAAAGGCATAATACCATAAGAAGTAGAGCTCTGTTTCTGTATGTGCTCAAACCAATGGAAATGAATTTCTACGAATTAGACATGTCAGCCAAAACAGGTACTCTGTACAAGCAAAGTAAATGAGAGTTACAAAAAATTTTAAGATAATTAAACTTTCAGTTACCATATAATTAATCGAAACCTTTGTACTCAATGATTTATTGGAGATTAAGATTGTATACCTGAATTTTCATTGCAAACTAAATATACACAACACGATATTGGGATTAGGAGACTGAAACATATGCACCTTAGAGATGCAAGATATAAAATCGTCATTAAAGCATTGAAACATATGCGAAAACTGTTCATGGACCTAAATAACTTGAAAATCAGGAAAGATTAGGAATGAGTGACTAAGCATTTTAATTGCAAGTAAACATGCAAACCTTGAAAATCCAAAATTGTACTCCGATGAATGTGCAATTGCATGAGTAGGTAACTTTACTGAAAAGGCTCTTACAAACTCTTGAAAACGATACTCTACATACCATGATAACCTGAATAACACAAAGAAACACGGTGAAAATGAAGGGTATTCTGACAATGCAAATTTGTGCAAATTATCAACACTGGTTACCTGCATAATAGTGCCAACATCGAATTGCTTCCTCAATTGAAATATATGATGCTTTGCTTTGTAGCTTTTGAGAACCTGAAATTGTTATTACAACCAACAGTGAAAATTGGGTGAAGAAGTGATAATACTAGCATAATTCCATATGCTTATAGAGGATAAACCGATCAAAGAAAGAAACAAGATAGAAATGATGATCTTAGCACCTTAATATCATGCAATAATAATCATCATGTCTTCCAGAACTGAAACAGAGCAGACCCAACCATCACTTAGTTTTCGACATTACTCCAAAGTACCCCAGAAATTCTGTCTCTTAAGAAGTTTCACATAACAAATTATCGTACACTAAGGTCAATAGTTATATTCAATACGAAAATCAAAATATTAGAAAATATTGCACATTCCTGTGAAACATTGGCAAAATATAGAATTTCAATTCAAAATTTAATAATAATAATAATTATTATTATTAATTTCATTACAAGTACCAACAAAGTGAAACAGAGCAGAAGGAGAAATTACCGGCGGGTGATAGTAATTGCAACCATTCGAGAATTTACGACTGGATGTGGGGAATGTGAGATATCATATGCCAGTCTTCTCCTTTCCCCTTTCTATAACGTTTTTTCAGAAGAGGACATCCCTCAATGCTCAATTCCTGCCACGTCGTCATTTGAAGAAGGTAATCCAGCTGCACCTTTGATCTGGGGCAAGACCAAGTCGTCAAGGAAGAAAGACGTGGCATGATGGAGATTTTTTCCTTTCTTGTGATCCTGTAATCCCACTCTTCCAACTCTTTCATGCCCGTAATTTCGAGTGATTTCAATCTGGGGAAGGCAATAACTGATGATGATGATGAGGATGAAGATGGGTCATCCTCACTGCTTTCTTCTATTCCTAAAAACTCATTACCCACTACTTTTACACTTTCCAAGTTGCGTATTTCGATTTTTTTCAGAGGCAATTTTCCCAAAGGAGGCAAAAGCGCAATTTTCCAATTTTCCCAAAGGAGACAAGTTTTATTATCAGGTAGACAAAAGCAAAAGCCATTATCTCACTAATTCATTTGGTCATTTGAAACTCCAAGATCTAATTCAAAGAGTGCGACTCTAATAATGGTAATCAGTAATTTAATACGTCTGCAGTTAGATACTTTGTTTGAGAAAAAAGAATAAAATCAGTTCCATAATGATTTTAATTACAATAAATATCATTCTATGGTCTATGGAATCGCCTCATATTACAAAGAAAATACGTGAAAGATAATTAAGGAATAAAGCTTTCGACAACCATTTATTAAATTGCTTTTGGGAAATTGTTCTGATGAAACGAAATTACTAAGAATTTAATCAGCCTCTGAAGAAGGTTTATTTAGTTGACTTCATGTGTTTAAAATTCGAATGGCAAAAAAGATAAAAAAATTAGAAAATTAAAATTTTTTAAAATTTTATCCAACCTTTTACCAGTTTAATAAATAAAAAAAGAACTACTTATTTCTCAGTAATCATTAATTATGATTATTTTTAGCAATTAATAGCAGTCGGAGGCATAATATATCTCAAAGATTTTTCTAAGGAATAAAGGTTGTTATATCTCCTATTGCTTTAAAGTAATTCACCACAAAAGTTGAAGGAAATTTCTTCATCCTTGAGCAGAAAACACAAAAGAAAAACATAGTTCGCAATACTAGAAAAACTAATATTTTGCTAGCTAGGGGATTAATTTTAGATGATTTTTCTATTTATAGCTATTATTGTAACACCCCAGCCCCAACTCCGAGGGTAAATCTGACCACAACTCACATATGAATTTAAATAACTCTTTACAATTAATAAAATTCGAGCCTCAAATACAAAAAGCCAGCGGAATAACTTAAAAATTTAGTCAAACTATCTACCATCCTCAATTCAAATCCATCTTCTCACTCACCACGAATCAATCTTGACTTCTGGAAACTAAATCACAATAAACTATAATGAGTACAAAACCCAGTAAGCAAACTAGTTTTTCTTCTACGGAAATACATACATACTTATACATAATGCAATGGATGATATGACATGATCTTTAGGAAATACTGTAAAACAAATTCAGCAAAATCTTTTTCTGTTGCTTTCAAACTTTCACATTTTGTTTCCATAAAATACGTATCCTGCAATGTGGCACTTTGCGCTGTGCGTGGCACTTTGCACCATGTGTGGTACTTTGCGGCGTTTTGGCCCTCAAAAGGTGGCCCCCGCATAGTCTCAAGAGGTGGCCCCTAATGCAAAATCTCATAAAACAAAAATTTCATTTGCTAAAATCCACTTTCTCATTCATAGAAAACTCAATACATTTTCGTGCTTATGCCAATAAACCATCACACATACATATGCCCATGTACATAATCACGCCCAACACATAACAACACATCACATAAACACATGGGCAGAGACATATAAATCCATATTCGTACATATTAAAACAGGCTTTTCAAACAAGTCAAACATATATATTGTTTATTGTGATTCGTTTTGAAGTCTAATTTACTTACCTCTTGGCATCCTCATGTAACAAATGCGTACTGATATCATCAACCTAAAATCATCAATAAATTTCTCATAAGATATAATCGTGTCTCAATCATAAAATCTAATGTCCTCAAATATCTCAATTTAAACATCTCCGAAGCTCAACCTCAATGTTCTCAATAATCGGCCCTCAAAACAGAACAGTCCATATTCTCCGATTTTTAATAAATTATTCACTCATTTAAAAACTCTCAAATTTTACAGACCATATGCTAACACATTTAAAGTTCATTGATAAAAATTTCATAACATAATTCCTTCAAACACTATTGAAAATAATTGACGTTTCAGACATCATCAATACTGTCAAACAGTTTTCTGTTTTGAACACACGCTTTAAAAATACAAAACAATTTATTGCTTTATCATAAAATCATGAAAATTTACAGAATCATACTAGACATATATAAAAATCTTTGATCCAAAGTTCATAATTTTTGAAGAAGTCTAGCTATGGTAAAAATAATTTCGTAATTCACGGTATTCACCGAAATCAGAAATTTCCAGGTTTTCATACTTGATTTTGAAAAATCATAATTAATTGAAATCTTATCGGATTTACTTGAAACAAGTTTCAAAACATTCTAGATGATGTCTAGTTTAACATAGCCAAAAATCAGAATCAAAATCAATTTGTACAAATTACTATGATTTTCGTCATAATTCACTGTCAGCATATTTCTGCAAAATCTTAGGTTTTTCTACTTCTATTGCAATCATGCTTCTCCACAACAATTTAATAAAAACCAAGAATTAAAACTCACCTCCAAAACTTCTCCCAACAATAACAACTTGATCCCATGTGTTGCTTATGGCAGAACTAAGGAGAAGAAGAAGACTTTCTTCTTCTCTTTTTCTTTTCTTTTCTCTCCATTTCTCTCTCTCTCTCTCTCTCTCTCTCTCTCTCTCTCTTTCTGTCGTTTTTTTTCTCTTAGCCGATTTCTCCTTCTTCCTCTCTCATAATGGAAAAGACATCTTGTTCTATTTATACTAGGGTAAAAGGGATCACTAAAAACTAAAAAGACTTAAATACCCTTAGGAGATTTGGGGTACTACACTAAATTTGATACTATGTGACATGAGCTAACCTTTTGTTTTATGTGAATGTGATATACGATTTGCTTTCATAAGTAATTATGCTTTTGATATTAAGAATTACTATGAATTTATGTTACTTTATCGTGATACATTGTTTTATGAAATTTATGAATTATAATATATGTTTTTAAATAAAAGAAGGCTTGCAATATTTTTAGGTATCGATAGGGCTAGTGCGTTAGAAATGATTTTACTTAACGAGTTGACGGCTCACCCCTCGTCATTACGTTTTTTGCAGATTAAGTCCTTTTTGAGAGGTGTGCTTAGTGTTGGAGTTAGTGATTTCGTTTCCGTTTGTTATTTGAATAAGAAGAGGAATAGACTCATGTTTCTTTTTAGTTTATTTCTGTTATGAATTTGTAATTTGGAGTTTGAGAATTTTGTTATTGTTATATTTTGGGAGAGATTATTTAGTGTTAGACATATGAATCTGTGGATTTATTTGAATAACAATTTGAGGTATTTCAATTTTAAATTTTTGAGTAAGGATTACGATTTGTAAGTAAACTCCTTCTTCACGTGCTCCGCACGTGTTAGATTTGGGGCGTTACAATTATGTAGTCGATAGAAATTTGAAAATTTGAGAATTTTGCTTGTAGCTACAGGTTGCAGTGATTTTGATTTGGAGACTTTGATCGATAATTAAAGCTACTGTTGCAAGTAAAAACCAAAGTGAAAAGTAATTAAAAAAATCAAAGAGTTAGGCCCAAAGTTTATTAAACTTTTAATAAAAGCTATCTGTCATTTTGTCATAATGGAAAATAATTAATAAAAAAATCAAACAGCCGGGTTACTTTGACTTTATTTCACAAAATATTATGTATGAAACTTATATATCAAGTTTATTTAGGGTCAAATCAATCTTTTTATACCCAATTTTTAATATTTCACTTACAAACCTCAAAGATTTTTTCAAAACCTTTAGGGTCATGGTCTCCTTTTGGAAGTGGCAAATTCAGGTTCGGATCAACCTGATCAAGTTTCAATTTGATTGGGTAGGAATATTTGAATTGGATCAAATTGAATTAAGAATTTAGGTTGAGTTTGGATCTGAGCGGGTTATAATTATATGCCAGTCATGTCGGGTTTGGATTAAAATCATATTTGGGTTGGTTAGGTTGAATTCGGATAATGTTCAGATTAGGGGTAAATTTTGAGCTTGTTTCTTTTGAGTTTTTTATATTCAAATTACTTTAGTCATTGAAGATTGTTTTAATGTAATTATCTCATTTTAGTTCGTTTTTACCAATTTTTGAAAAATAAAAATTACTACTATGAAATCAAATGAATAAAAATTAAAATAAACTACTATTATCGGATCAAATCGAATCTCCATCTCTTTTCCCTTTTCTGCATTAAGGTAACCGTAAGCCATTGATAGTGTAATTAGTTCCTCTTTATACATATTGTGGTCTTTCGAAAAGCCTCACATGTTGTTTCACTTCATCAGCAACAAAGGAGTTCAGCAGCTCTAGGAGAGGCGAAGCGATCAAAGAAAATGAGAAATAATTTGATGAGTTATTAAGTGTGCTTTTGTTGCGAAAATACCGAAAGAAAAGGAGCTGTTGCATTCTTTTATACTACATGAAAAATGTTTACGCTTATCCTGTTGTATCTAATAGTTTAAATCTCCAAAATTTTTCTTTATTTGAATTTTTAAAAAATTATGTGAATTTATTGTAATTATTTCTTGGCAGTGGGGGTGGATTTACAAAAATTGCCGGGTGAAAATATCACTACCCTTTTTATTTATTAATTATTGTCAAATGCACATCTATCATATGAACACATGTTTTATTTGAAATTTACCTCCTACTTAGAATGACAATCTTTAATTTATTCCTAAAAAAATGTGAAACATCAATTTAACTTATTTATATCAAGAAAACAATATATATGTATATAATCATTCTCAGGTGCGAACGCCCACATTTTTCTTAATGCGGACACATTTTAAAACCGTGCGGTTTAAAAGAGTTAGTTATTGGATGAACTATACAACGATTCGATTTAAAAGAATTAAAAAATTAACTCTCTTAAACCCTGCAGTTTTAAAGTGTGTCCGTATGAAAAAAATGAGGGCGCGTGCACTAAAGAATGACTATATATATATATTCCCTTATATTTTGAACAAATATAAGGATAAATTGAGGCTTTTACACTTTAAGAAGTAAATTAAAGTTTGTTATTCTAGTTAAGCAGTAAAAAAAAGCTTACCTCTGTAATATATATCAGGTAGTCCAAGGTGACTTCGTCGTTAATTCTTGTAATCAATTTCTTTTGTTCTTTTATCTAACTAGAAAAGAAAATTAAGGGGAGCGTTGTCTATTGAATTGAGCTTCTCACAAGAAAAATATTTACGGATGATTTATATATAACCGTTAAATATGTTAAGACTTTTTGTTATTTTTTAGTCTTAAAAGTATGAGAGAAATTAACATTTTTTGAATTTATTTGTATACCGTAAATTAAAGAATGAAATTAGTGATGGTTGTCGAAGCCAGCAAAAATAAATACCTACTCTAAATAAATTGTGTATAGTGATTGAGCAGGGTCGTGTCCACAGAGATCGGTAATTATTTTAATCCTTTTAAAATGTAAAATGCAAAATGGGAGATTTGTTGACAATAATAAAAATCAAATTAAAATAACAAGAGTGCAAATTAAAATTGTAATTCAAATTGGGGAAAGCTCTGGTTGAAGGAATTAACTCAGCTTGATTCGACTATTGATCATTGTTTCAAATATAAATCATTACTACTTATGAATAGACCGGTTATAGCTATTGAGACCCTCTAATAGCCAATCTCTCCTTAACTAGTCGATAACCAAGGTACGACCGTTGGTTATTTCCCTAATCAATAGACAACCCTAGATACGATCATAGGATTTAATCAATTGACAGCTTGAAAAACCAGAGAGACCCAAATCCTAATCAACAAACGCATACGATGGTTCATTTAAATTAGATTGTTTATTCTCATAACACAACACATTGCTATGCTATTTGTCACAAACATTAACATTTTCATACGATGAATCTTTTAATTGACAATAGATTAAGTTGATAATTAAATAGTGGTCAATTATCTAATTAACAAACATAATCATGACAATAATTCAGAGAATAAACAAATACCCAAAAAGTAATAAAACAATTAAAGCATAAGAAAGATCTCACAGTAGTGACGAATCAAAGCTTCATTAACCTTCAACCAGGATAATCGGTTTAGTTCTTCATAGAGAGAAGAGAAAAATTTAGATCTAGGGTTTCTTTCTTTTCAAAAAAATCTCCTCTTTTCACAATAGATTCCTCTCTTAAATTCTACTCTCTCTCTTCTCCTCTAGAGTTCTTTTTAAAATAAAATACTAATATCTAAAATATTATCTAAATATTAAATTCGTAATTACAAAAATAACCAAAAAGACAAAACACGTTAAACTAAAAACTGTAGGTCCGTAGTTGACAGCACGCACCCACGCCTTATCAACAAAGTTCTTCTGAAGCTCATAATTTCTCTAGGAAAACAATCATCCTCAAACATCATCTTGTAGCTCAATTTTAGCACCAATCAATAGAATTACACCTACATAAATAAAACACAAGTAAATCACTATTATTAAGTGCAAATCATCGATATTAAAGGAAGTAAACAATACAAAACTAGTGCATAAATTGCACTCTAACAATTAGTTACAAAGTTATTTGAACTTTCATGATGTAAACAAACAATCATCATTAATTTCAATAGAAAGAAGTATTCTGGCAGAACTAATTTCTTTAGCAATATATGATGTACATGTATTTGGGACTTCTTACTCTATTAACTTAATAACACGTATGTTAATTGTCACATCATTAATTTTAGATTATAAATTTTATGGAAGAAGACAAGGTTTTTTAGAGAAGTCAAGCTAAAGGTCTTAAGCAAGATTAATAATTGGCAGTACAAAATGTTTTCAAGTGGAGGCAAAGAAATCCTTATAAAAGTTGTTGCTTAAGCTGTCCCTGCATACGCCATGAGTGTTTTCAAGCTCCCTAAAGGCTTATGCGAGGAAATTCAGAGTGCAATCACAAAATTCTGGTGGGGGGCTAAAAAAGATAAGCGGGGCATCCATTGGGCTCGATGGGACAAACTGAGTTGTGCAAAAAGTAGGGGAGGATTGGGATTTCGGGACTTCACAAGCTTTAATCAAGCTATGGTGGCAAAGCAAGGGTGGCGGCTGATTCAATTCCCAAACTCTCTGGTTTCCAAAGTTCTTTAGAGAAAATATTTCAGAAGCTGCTCCTTGTTAGATGCAAAAGCCGGCTCCAACCTATCATTTATATGGAGGAGCATCCTATGGGGAAGGCAAGTTATTGAAAAAGAAGCGAGGTGGCGTATTGGAAAAGGTAGCAGCATTTTGGTGTATAAAGACAGTTGGATACCAAGACCGGACACTTTTAAACCAATTTCTCCCCCAACCTTGCCAATTGATACAACTGTGGCTGATCTGATTGATGATGAAAACAACTGGAATGTGGCAAAGCTGAACCAGCATTTTATGCAAGAAGATACAGAGGCTATTCTCAAAATTCCTCTTCCAAGAAGCCAAAAGGAGGATGAGATGCTGTGGCATTATGACAAGCGTGGAGAATACTCAGTAAAGAGCGGATATCAGATAGCCCTTAAAATCAAAGCCCCTGATGAGCCTAGCAACTCTGGATCAAACTCTAAAAGGTGGAATGCTATATGATCTTTGGAGTTACCGGAAAAAATGAAAATCTTCATGTGGAGGGCAGCTATGAATTTATTGCCAACGACTGAAAATCTTTGAAAAAGAAAATGTCTGAAAGATCCAATATGCCAGGGGTGCAACAAGGAGGTGGAGACAATCAGACATGCACTCTTGGATTGCAAAGCAGTAAGGAAAATCTAGTATCATGCCGCTTCTCCAGTCCAAATATCAAATACTCAGAACCAAGATATTCTAGACTTCATCTATGAGTTGTGGAGTACTCTGGGAAAAACAGAGGCTGAACAAACAATAGCTTACTGTTGGGCAGTATGGTTTGCAAGAAATAAAAGGATTTTCGAAGGAAAAAAGTCAGACCCAAGAGTCTCAGCAGCAAAGGCTGAATCACTCTTAGAGGCCTATCACAGAGCTAGGAAAACAGATGCATCTGACATTCATAATATCAAAAGGGTTATGCAGAAAAAGTGGAAGCCCTCGCCTGGAAATCTTCTCAACGTCAATGTGGATGCAACAATAAATAGCAGGAACCAAGCATCAGGTTTGGGAGCTGTTATAAAAGACCCAGGTGGCAAGATAGTGGCTGCAGGCATAAAGCAAGTTCCACTAAGGGAGGGAGTGAGCTTTGCAGAAGCTGAAGCGATGGAGTGGGGCCTGCAGGTAGCAAAAGAATTCTCCCTATTTGCTATGATCATGGAGACAGATTGCAAAGAAGTTGTGGACTTACTTAACAACACCAAGGGCAGTAGAACAGGTATAAGCTGGGTTATCTCAGACATCCAAGAGCAACGAAGAGATTTTAAAGAGGTCAAGTTCAGACATGTTTCTCGAACCTGTAACACTTGTGCCCATTCCTTGGCAAAGCTTGCTGGAGGAGCAAATACTTCAGCTATCTAGCTGGATCAAATTCCAGCAGAGATATTGAAAGTATTAAACAGTGTTGTTTGACTTATGAAATGATTACTTTCATTAAAAAAAAAAGATTATAAATTTTATATTTAAACTTTGTTCCTTTTCTTAATTTAAAAATGATACAAATTTAACTTCTGGCATGATCTAATTGGTCTTGTTTCAAAAGAAATGAAAAAATAAAAATAACTGCATGACAAATATGACATGATCTAATCGGTCTTGTTATTGACATGTACTAATGCATTCTATTTTTTTATATTTTATTGACATGTTTCTCTTGAGGGATAATATTCATTTTGTAGCAAAATTTTATTAAAACTAAGATTATTTATGTTCTAATAGTTCGAACATCTTAATATACACTCATCTATAAAATTTTAACACTAATTTTTGAGTAAATTACATTTTAACCGCTTATGAGATTGACATACTTTAATTTACTCTAAAAAATATAAAACTTCAATTTACTCTCTAAAAATTGTTAAATTTAACTATCAACCAATGTTGACTCAGTAAAATACGATAATACCCTTATTAATTAAAGAATAACTTATGTTACTGATATATTTATGTGGGAAAGATATATCATTTATATCTCTACTATTTCTAAAATATAACTAATTCAAACTTTATGTCTGTCACTAATGAAAATCATCCTCTAAGCTATTTTTTAGAAAATAAAACAAAATCTCAATAATAAATTTCATAAAACAAGCATATTTCATGTTAACCTAACCAAAAACTTCCTAGTTCCTTCTACACATAGTTACTAAGAAAATCTCACCCTA
Source organism: Citrus cavaleriei (assembly GCA_030448935.1). Classification (NCBI taxonomy): domain Eukaryota; kingdom Viridiplantae; phylum Streptophyta; class Magnoliopsida; order Sapindales; family Rutaceae; genus Citrus; species Citrus cavaleriei. Next base: position 105,085 of record JAUJEM010000054.1, on the reverse strand, counting down.
TTGCATTAAGATTCTCAAATTTAAAAAAAAAGTTTATAAATTTTGAAAAAAAAATCCCACAATTTATAAAAAAGGGAAATATTTTTTTCTCTCTCTTCTGCTTTCTTCATCTTCTTCATTCTATTCCCAGTTCATCTTCTTCTTCGTGCATTTTTGTTTTTCTCTTTCACACACTGAACAACTCCACAGTCACTGTTAATTCCAAATCAGCCCAGCAAAACGCATGCCCATTGCATGGCAAAACCCACGGTCTCGTACTTCCATGTCCGGCAAAACCCATGGCTACGCTAGCAAAGCCATGGCCGCTGTCAGTGACCATTTCAAGTAAGCCTATAGACGCGCGTGGCCATGCCAAGCATACATTGATCCAAGTGATGAGCATAATTTATATACATATTTTACTCTTTATTATATAGTTGTTAGTTATTTTATTTATTATTTTTAATTAATTGAATTATTATTGGATAGGGGATTAATTGAAGATTATGGATGAAAAGTGCATAAAGAATAATAATTGGAAAGTATTGAAGATCAAATCAATTTGTGGAATCAATTAAGCAAATGTGCATGATATTCAAGATGAAGAAACCGAAGCCAATAAATTAAATCAGCCATGCTCATGCAAACCAAGAAGACGTTTAAAGCTAAAGCTCTAAAAAACATTATTAATTGGCCCTGTGCTTTTAAGTCAAACAAGTGGCTTACTTTCAAACATTAATGAGGAAACAATTTAAAAGCGGCTTGGTGAGCACGTGAGTGAAGCCAAAACAAATTAAAAGGCCAAACCTTTTGGCTTTAGAGTTGGAAAAGTCGGTGGGGCCCATTTTAAAGACTAAGGTGGCGTTTGTTTTTTTGTTTGAAATCTGAATAGACCTAAATTAATCTGAATTCTGAAAAGATCTGAATGTCTGAAACTGAATAATATATTTGTTTTTTCATCTGAATCTCAGAAAATAATTATTAAGTTGTTTGTTTTTTTAAACTTAAAAAACTGAAAATATGTACTTTTACATTTATATCCTTATTAAATTTGAATGTCAAATAAATAATATATTAAATACCACAATATTTTAACATTTATAAGTAAAACTATATTCAAGTGAATACATAATGATTTTGGAATTTTAATATATAAAATACCATAAATTTCAAATTTTATCGTATATAATATAAGAAAAAAAAACTAATAAGATACTTGAAATAGTTGATTTGTCATTTCATCTCGAAGTTGTCGCATGTAATTTTGATCTTCAATACTTGAGGAGTTGATACCAAAGTGAGGAGGGATTCCATGACGGTTAAAAAAATAATGATGAGATTATTATGTGGGGTAAATGTCTATGGGTGATATTTTTGATAGACATGAAAAATAAATTATAAAGCAGGGATATTTTTGACATTAGAAAGTAATTGACTTAATTCAAATGTCTCCATTAAGTAAAAAGCCAAAACAATTGGCTTATTTTATTAAGTCAAAATTATCTAAAAAGTCTCATTAAGTTATAAAAACAAACACCTCTAATTAACTTAACTAATTAAGTTAAGTCACTTTAAGTCATTAAGTTAAAAAACAAACGCCACCTAAATATAAAAGCAAGCTTTTGGCTTTTGGAGAAAGAGAGCAACCACCAGGAAGAGAAAGAAGCAGACGCAATTCGGGAGAGACAGGAGCGGCAGCAGAGTTTCAAATTTTCCCATGGCTGGTTTTATTAATTTTGTTGCTCCCTATTCAAGTATGTCTAGCTAATTTTCTTATACTGAGGTTAAGGATGAAACCCTATTCAATGAAATAATTATTTTTTTATTTAATTAATTCCCTATATATATTCTTTGATGATTATGGTTTTTATTTCACATGATTAGTTGGATGTTATTAAAATCTTTTCATCAATTCTGTCATGCATTATTGATTGTTAGGATTAATATTCGATTAAATCTATGCTTGGATCTATAAAGTTTATACATGATTATCTTTGATTCTATGTCTTTCATTAAGTTGTTCACACATAGTGCTTAGGAAAACTTTGACTCTTTGTTATTCAATATGTTTACATGGGATGCTTAGATATCATACTATTAAGTAGAATAAGAACCTACATTAGATTAATTTTAATTGGACTTAATTGTTACATTCATGAGATGACATAGATTGATTTCGAGTTGTCACTCTAAAATTGGGGATTAATTAATAAGTAGATGATTACTAGTTGAATAGTGGTGGATTCTGAAACCTTGGTAATTTTTATCTTATTGGATTTTCCTTTACTTTAATTGTTTTCTTAGTTTAATTAATTTTATTTTTCTTAGAAACTCAATTTGCGCAACTAGGTTGGGATTAATATTAATTTGAGATTTAAATTAGACTTTTCAATTTATAACAATCCCTGTGGGATCGACCTCGTTACCACAATTCTATTTATACATTCGTGCGCTTGTGAGTATATTAAAATTTTTCACAACACCAAGCAAATGGTGTTAATAATTTTAATGATTAGTCTGGTTTTGGGGTTCATTGATGAATTTGGGAAGAGGCTAAGATTTGTTTAAAAGGAGATGATGAGCTAAGACTTGGAACAGCGGCATTGCCGCACCATCATGCGGCTCCAAACTTCGCTGCAAGTTGCTGCCATGGCTACTGTGGCCTTATGATGCTTGGCGAAGATGAAGCATGGAGAACGTGTACAAAACAGTAAGAAATTAAAAAAAAGGGAAAATGGACCGAACCAAATAAAGAAATTAACCAGAAAATAACAAGCAAAAAGAAAAAAAGTTGAAATTATTTTTCTTATTTCAAAAAGAAATAATTTTTTTATGCTTCTGCAGTTAAAAAATTAAGTAATTAAAAAAAATAAAAATTATCAATTTCGGTACAAAGCGATTTTTATTTAAATGTTTGAGTGTGCATTGAAATTTGTTGAAACATTTGGGCAAAGTGGACAATATATAGTTTAGTTTAGTTACCAAAACCGAACCGAACTAAAACCAAATGGTTCTTAGGAAAGAGAACCAAACTCGAACTGAATTTTAGAATCAAATCTAACCAAACCTTAATATTTCAGTTTGGTTTGATTCGGTTCGGTTCTGAAATTGAGTTCGAGTTCAGTTCGCATAATGCCAATTTGGAAAACATTTCTGGAAAAAAAAAAAGAAACGAAAATAGAAACATCACGAGAATTCAACAGGAAAGAAATTGAGAGAAAAGGAATGAAACTCCATTGAGCCAAAGAACAAGAGGTTGGGGTCTATGCGTATAGAGAGAATTCAATCACACAAGAACAAGAAACAAAAGTGGAGACATCCCGAGAATTCAATCACACAAGAACAAGAAACAAAAGTGGAGACATCACGAGAATTCAATCACACAAGTCAGAAAACTTTTCTTTTAATTTACTGGAGTCTGTGTATAGAGAGAGTTCGTGCTTGATTTTTACAGATTTCCCATTAAATATCCATTACAAATTACAAAAATCAAACCAAATAGAATAATAGATCATAATTTAACAAAAATCTAATCAAACTCGCAATGCCTCAAATCAGCAAGTAAACAGATCAACTCACTTTTTATTTTCAAAATTTAAATTAATCAAAGAATAAACGAGGAGAAATTGAGTTAAATTAAAATTGAACTAGTTGCCAACGGCGAGTCGATGAGTGAAATTCAACTCAACTCAGTGCTGCCTAGCTTCACTGGCGCGACAGCAACGACAGAGAAAGGCTACAAGGGATAGGGAGATGAGTGGCGACTGACGGTGAGATTAAGACCATGACCGTGATAGGCTGACCGTTCGTGAGGGATGAGTCCGTGAGAGGCTGCGAGAAAGAGAGATTATTGTGCGTGATGTAGGAATTGAAACTAAGAGTCAGAGCGTGAGGGGCTGAGTCGGTGACCGTGCGTTGGTGTCTGAGGGGCTGAGACGGTGACAGCGTCACCTTGAGAGAGATGACGCAAGGGAGAGACCGAGAGAGCTTGTTGTGCTGCCGCCGACCTTGAGAGAGATGGCTGCCGGTTTAGTGTTATGAAACATTAAGATTAGGAACTGAAAAATGAAAAAAGAAATAATATATATATATAAGGCATTTTTATATTAAAATAAATATATTTTTTTCATCAGCTTGAAGTGAACCGATCGGTTTGTCAGTTCAAACTAAAACGAATACAAATTAATGGGTTGGTTAGTTTTCAAACCATTCCATTTCCAAACTTCTGAACCGAACCGTTGCCGCCCCTATATTTCATATTTGGGCTTTGTGAAAACTACCTTATATGTTTTGACTTCTTAACTTTAAGTTGACTGTTAAGAGAATGGACAAATGTAATTTCATACTTTGGATAGTTAAATTTAATAGGAAGAAAACAGTTTTGAGATAAGTTAAAGTTTTTATATTTTTAAGTGGTAAATTGAAGTTTGTTAATTTAATAAAGGGGTAGCATATAATTTACCCTTAATTTCTACTCTAAAATAACAAATTAGTACTTTAACTAAATATATTTCATTAATGCTCTTTACTTCCTACCAAATGGTGGGACTTGGCCTTGTGCCCAAAATTCATAATCTAATTTTAGCTGATGTGACATGTGTATCGTATGAAAAAACTGTAGATAATAATGGCTAACACATCAACAAAAATGAAAAATACAAATCCGAATTTTGTATGTGAGGGAATTTAGAAGGGAGAGACTAAACAAATGTGGTGACAAATGACATTTATTACCAAAATTGAAAATACAAAGTTTAGGCAACTGAAAGGATCTCTTCAAACAATGCCTATTTATGCTATGCAAACAACCTTACTTCCTACTTCGGTGCGGAATAGAATTGATAAATCATGTTGACGCTTTATTTGGGATGGCAATTCGAAGACTCCTAAAATGAGCATGGTGGGCTGGGACAAAGTATACTTGCCAAAGAATCACGATGGCCTAGGATTTAAAAATTTAGAGGCGATGAACCAGGCTCTGTTGATGAAGATTAGATGGGGAGTTATTGCCAACTCGGATAAATGGTGGGTGAAGGTTATATGTTCTAAATATGGCCTGGATATGGGTAACCTTCCGATTTCCCTTCCTAACAAACCAGGGTCAAGGATTTGGATGGCTATAAGGAAAACATGGGCAGCAACGGTGTGTTAGAGTACAATTTATGCACTAGTTTTGCATTATTTACTTCCTTTAATATCGATGTTTTGCACTTAATAATAATGATTTACTTGTGTTTTATTTTTGTAGGTGCAATTCTATTGATTGGTGCTAAAATTGAGCTACAAGATGATGTTTGAGGATGATTGTTTTCTTGGAGAAATTATGAGCTTCAGAAGAACTTTGTTGATAAGGCGTGGGCGCGTGCTGTCAACTACGGACCTGCAGTTTTTAGTTTAACATGTTTTGTATTTTTGGTTATTTTTGTAATTACGAATTTAATATTTAGATAATATTTTAGATATTAGAATTTTATTTTAAAAAGAACTCTAGAGGAGAAGAGAGAGAAGAGAATTTAAGGGAGGAATCTATTGTCAAAAATGGAGATTTTTTTGGAAAAAAAAAGAAACTCTAAATCTAAATTTTTCTCTTCTCTCTATGAAGAATTAAACCTATTATTCTGGTTGAAGGTTAATGAAGTTTTGATTCGTCACTACTGTGAGATCTTTCTTATGCTTTAATTGTTTTATTACTTTTTGGGTATTTGTTTATTCTCTGAATTATTGTCATGATTATGTTTGTTATTTAGATAATTGGCCACTATTTAATTATCAACTTAATCTATTGTCAATTAAAAGATTCATCGTATGAAGATTTTAATGTTTGTGACAAATAGCATAGCAGTGCGTTGTGTTATGAGAATAAACAATCTAATTTAAATGAACCATCGTATGCATTTGTTGATTAGGATTTGGGTCTCTCTGGCTTTTCAGACTGTCAATTGATTAAATCCTATGATTGTATCTAGGGTTGTCTATTGATTAGGGAAATAACCAACGGTCGTACCTTGGTTATCGACTAGTTAAGGAGAGATTGGCTATTAGAGGGTCTCAGTAGTTATAACTAGTCTATTCATAAGTATTAATGATTTATATTTGAATCAATAATCAGTAGTCGAATCAAGCTGAGTTAATTCCTTCAACCAGAGCTTTTCCCAATTTGAATTACAATTTTAATTTGCATTCTTGTTATTTTAATTTAATTTTTATTATTGTCAACAATCCCCCCATTTTGCATTTTACATTTTACATTTTAAAAGGATTTAAATAATTACCGATCTCTGTGGACATGACCCTGCTCAGTCACTATACACAATTTATTTAGAGTAGGTATTTATTTTTGCTGGCTTCGACAACCATCACGATGCATGGGGTTCGCTGGTCCGTGTGGAATGGTGCTCGAGTTCGTTTCTAGTTGGATTGCTGGGTGACGGAGCATGATCCTTTGATAAGGCTAGCCCTCCAGCCGATTCCTTATGATTTGGTTAATGCAATTGTGAATGCTTTTGTCAATGATCATGGTGGCTGGAGATGGTCCAGTTTTGAACACCTGCTGCCAAGCTACATTCTCATGCAAATTGCGTCGGTCATGCCTCCTGCTCCTCATCTTGGCCCTGATCGAATCTACTGGTGTTTTTACCCAAGAGGCTTGTTCACCGTCCGCTCAACATATGCTTCTATTTGTCATCAAAGCAGCCACACTCAAGATCAAGTTTAGAACCTACCATGGTCTTGGAAGGGACGTCAATTTGTTCGCCTCTTTATATGGAAGCTTTTGCATGGGAAATTGAAGACTCACAGTGAGCTAGCGAAGCGGCACATTCCAGTTTCTAATGTCTGTGATAGGTGTGGAGCTTCGGCTGAGGATATTCTTCATGTGTTACGGGGCTGTTGTTGTATCAAGAGAATTTGGATTCGACTTGTGCCGACTTGTGATCACTACACTTTCTTCCACTCTAGCTTAAGAGACTGGATTGTTGCGAATCTCTATAACAAGTGGAAGATTGTGTCTAATGTCCCGTGGGAGTGCATCTTCGGTGTGGCTGTTTGGAGGCTATGGTTCTGGCGGAACTACTTCTTCTTCGGTAGGGAGATTGTGGACAGCACTACGATTCATATGGACATTATGGCTAGAGCTAATACAATTCAAAGAGTTAACAACTCCCACATCAGTCAGCAACTGAGACATAAGGAGATGTTTATTGGCTGGTCTCCTCCTCCATGGCCATGGTACAAATTGAACACGGATGGCTCCTGCAAAAACACAGGGGATGCAGGAGCTGGTGGCGTTCTTCCGGATTCATTTGGCTATTGGATATATGATTTTTGTATGAATATTGGGGAAAGTTCAGTGACCATGGCTGAACTTTGGGGGCTTTATCAAGGCTTAAATCTTGCCTTGAACGTTGGCATCAGCCGCCTCTTGGTGGAAGTGGATAGTAGCTGTGTAGTTCAGATGACCGCTAAGCAGCCGACTGTGTCTAATGCTTTCTATGCCTTAATTGTGGCTATCTGAGAGTTATTAAGTAGAAATTGGCAAGTTTCTATCACTCACATCTATCGTAAAGCGAATTCAGCTGCGGACTTCATGGCTAATATGGCTCATTCAGTTCCTGTTGGTTTACACTTGTTCCCTAACCCGCCTGCGGGTATTTATTCTATTATTTCACAAGACATGTTTGGGGTTACTCAACCCCGTCTTGTTCCTACCTAGCTCTCTCTAAAGAGCCCCCTTCAATAAAAAAAAAAAGATCTCTTCAACTGCATTCAACCAATTAGCAAAAAGTGCCAAAAGGGACAATACACTATTTGTTTTGATCATCCCTACTTCTTTTTCTTAGCATAGCTCTTCGAATAAAAATTAACAAAAAGTGCCAAAAGGGACACATTAAACACAGCGTTGAAGCACCAACCCCAAATCCTAGAGCAACCAAGACCCGTGAAATGATAATACAGCATCAAAACCGAAACAACAAAACCAAACACAAACAGAACAATCTGACAATCAGTGACCAATCTCTTCCACTTTGGCCGCAACCCCATCACACACAACAGATAGTACCCGTACATGATCACATGCACACTTGCATTGGTGACAAGTGCAATAGGAAACAAAGACTGCTTCATCTGTAACCAAATGAAGCACATTACAACGACGGTTGCATGGTGGTAGACGTGGAGGAACATGAGCCGTTGGACGAAGTTTGACAAAATGATCAAAAGGGTGTCTAAGAATTCGAGTATTTTGGAGAGGTAGAAGATGTAAGCGTAGAAGAAGAGAGGGCCAAACGGAGAAATGGTAGGGGGGAAACAGAGGGTGTAACGGAGGTGGGGTAAATGGAGGATGATGGATAGAGTGCAACCAACGGCCATGATGAGGGACAGGATGAGGAGGGTGAGGTTATGGACAGTTGTGATGGGCTTGAGGATGTGGGGTCCAATGAAAGGTGATGATGGTGGTGATGTTGATGTTGATGTTGATGTGTGGTAGAGGATGAATGTGTCTCCATGGACTTCATCACATCACTGCCCAAGTTCGAAGGTTGCGGAAGCATCATGGTCGTTGTTGACCGATACAGCAAGTACGCCACATTCATTGCCGCACCAGTCGATTGCAAAGCGGACGAGGCAGCCCGCCTATTCGTCAAGTACATTGTGAAGCTTTGGGGAATTCCAAGGAGCATTTTGAGCAACCGAGACCCTCGGTTCACTGGGCGTTTTTGGACGGAGCTCTTCAAGATGTTGGGGACCGATCTCAAGTTCTCGACAAGCTTCCACCCACAAACGGATGGGCAGACCGAGCACATTAATGGCCTCCTCGAGATGTACTTGAGGCATTATGTGAGCGCTCATCAGCGGGATTGGGCAAAACTACTCGACATCGCCCAATTTTCTTATAACTTGCTGCGAAGTGAGGCTACGGGCAAGAGTCCGTTTGAGATCATCATGGGATTCCAGCCCATGACCCCCAACGCCATAGCCTCGACTTACGGAGGGAAAAGTCCCGCGGCACACAAGCTCGCCCGCCAATGGCATGAGGAAGCGGATATCACGCGAGCCTACCTCGACAAAGCCGCGAGGAAAATGAAGAAATGGGCGGATACAAGGAGACGGCATGTTGAGTACAAGGAAGGTGATCAAGTCATGATCAAGCTCCTACCCCAACAATTCAAGACATTGCGCAAAGTCCGCAAGGGGTTAGTGAGGCGCTACGAGGGACCCTTCCGAGTTGTTCGACGTTTGGGCAACGTCTCGTATCAATTCCAACTTCCACCAAGACTCAAGATCCATCCGGTCTTCCATGTGAGCCTTCCCAAGCCATAGCACGAAGACATGGGAGACCCAAGTCGCGGAGAATCGAGGCGCGCACCAACCGACGTTGTCACCGCGTTCGACAAAGATGTGGACTACATCATTGCGGACCGCGTGGCTTCGAGGAGGGGCGTGCCAGCACATAGCGAGTACTTGGTAAAGTGGAAAAACCTCCCCGAAAGCGAAGCCACTTGGGAACGTGAAGAGGATTTGTGGCAATTCGCTGAACACATCAAGAATTTCAAGCACGAGAGCACGACGAGGACGCCGCGAGCTTAAGTGGGGGAGGATGTTGCAGACCGCCCAATTCGCTAGCCCAATTTTCTCACCAAGAGCCCAACATAAGGCCAAGAGTGCTAGCTTGGCCCAATTCCGGAAAGTTCTAGGCAACTCTAGTACATTGAGCTTGTAAATACTCTAGAATTCTCTATGCATTTCCAGCACATGTAAATTCTAGATAGTTGGTAGATTTCTCTAGAATCTCTAGAGCTTGGCAAGCCTCCCCTATAAATATGGGATGGCATTAGGCATTTGTACACACAACAAGCATTGAGCAAGCAACTCAAGCATTCTTGTAATCTCTCTTTTGTGCAATACAATTTCTCTTATTCGGCTCTATTGCTCTATTCTCTAGTTCGAGATTCTCAAGGCTTACTTAGCAACATTCGGCAAAGTTGTCTAAGTGCCGCATGGGTTAGCTGCGCAAAACACTCATCCCGTGACATTGAGCTTGCTTTAGCATCATCGTAATAGTAAATTTTGATATATCTTTACTTCTCTGTTCTTGTTTATACACAACAAGATATCAATAGATGAAGATGGAAATGAAATTCTATAAAACAAAGCAAGAGAATTACCAGCAGAACATTTTAGCAATCCTTTCGCTAAAGTTTTCATTTTCATAGCCTTGCTCTCCTGCCTGCATTATTAAAACCAAATGTAGTTCCGACATTTCCTCGAATAACTGGTGAACATAATTACACTCGTACGAAATAAAACAAAGTGGGCTAATGTAGTAAAAACAATTACACGGTTACTTTAAAGAATTAATGTTACATAAATTACATATAAAAAAGTAAGATTATCATTATACAAGATAAAATTGATAATTTAGTTTTCAACGTTACTGCAAATGTATCACAGAGATTTTGTCTCTCAGGAAGTTACACATAACAAATTTTCGTACATTAAAAAATAAATTACATTAGGATTTTCTGTGATGTTGTTTGAAATTTTACAAACACTACATATTTTTTAAAAGAAAATATAGAAATTTAAACATACTACACCTGTTTTTTTTTATTATTATTTAATCTTTAGAAAACAAGTTTAACAGATTTAATAGTTAGGAAGTTTAAATTTTAAATAACTGAAATCAAAGTATTATTCTAACTTATCCTAACTAACTTGTAACTTTATGAACTATTGATTAAATTTAACCATACATATTTATACCATGATTGATTCTATAATTTTTATAACAGGATCATAGAATGACCCATTAAATTAATGGTTGAAGTAAATAGTTAAATTCAATAAGCAAATCAAAATAGTAGAAAACATTGCATATAATTATAGAATTTTAATTCAAAATATAATTATTTTTATTAATTTCATTGCAAGCAACAACAGAGTAAATCAGAGGAGGAGAAATTACCGGCGAGTGATATCTTATGTCGACCGCATGATGTGGGGAATGTGAGATATCTTCTGCCAGTCTTCTCCTTTCCCCTCTCCATAACGTTTTTACAGAAGAGGAGATCCCTCCATCCTTAATTCCTTTAGCGTGGTTGTTTGAAGAAGGTAATCCGGCAGCACCTTTAATTTGGGGCAATACTCAATTCGCAAGGAAGAAAGATGTGATCTTCTAGAATGGGCAGTTCTTCCACACTTGGACACTAAAGGATCCTCAATTTCTGCAGTGTCGTCGTTTGAAGAAGGTAATCCGGCAGTACTTTTAATTTGGGGCAAAGATAAACCCCCAAGACAGAGAGACATGGCATGATGGAGATGTTTTCCTTTCTTGTAATCCTGTAATCCCACTCTTCCAATGCACTCATGTCTGTAATTTCGAGTGATTTCAATTTGGGGAAGGCAATAACCAATGATGATGATGAAGATGAAGATAGGCCATCCTCACTACTTTCTTCTATTCCAAAAAACTCATTACCCACTCTTTTTACACTTTTCAAGTTGCATAATTATTCTATTCCCAAAAACTCATTACCCAGCATAATTATTCTATTCCCAAAAACTCATTACCCACTCTTTTTACACTTTTCAAGCTCCATAGTTTGAGTTTTTGCAGAGGCAATTTTCCCAAAGGAGGCAAATGCTCAGAGTTAAGACACCCGCGAAGATGTAAATTCCTTAGATTGGTTAGTGAAGTCAACCATTAGGGAAAAATGTTGCCTCCGTATAAAAAAATGTCTAATTCTCGTACATTCAAAGGCGGTTGTAAGGCTTCAAGAAGTTGTTCATCTTTCTCATTCTTCCTCCTCCTTTCTTCACCTTCCCTACCTACAACTTCACCAAACACAAGACGAAAATATGTAATCTCTTGGCCTCATCTATATGTGACACATTACTTAGCCCTTCTATTCCACATTCTCAAAGGAGTTGAAGATTTTTCAGAGATTTAAGGCTACACCTATTGCTATCACCAACACCTCCAGCCACCACAAACTTTTCCAATGTTCGAAGATTGGTTGATTTCGAAATCCCTACTGGCATGTATTTCAACGAAACAATGCCTAAATTCAGTAAACTCCTCATGTTCATTAACTTCCCAATCCCCCCAGGCAATTTTCTAAGATTTCAGCACCACCTAATATCTAGCTTTTGTAAATTATATAATTCACACAAAGTCTCAGGTAGTCTCCTTATACGTAGTCCAGACAACTTAAGATATTTTAATTGTATCAATTTTCCAACATTTCCTGGAATTTCTCTAATGAAATTTGGGCTAGGACGAAAAAGTGAGAACGATTGCCTTATAACTAATGTCCTTAAACATGCCAATTTACTAAATAACTTCGGAAGGACGCTACTATTAAGAGACGGATTGGAAGGACTTTCATCATAAATTAAGAGGGTACGCAATCTATTAAGTCCAAGAACGGACATAGGAAATGAAGCTCCTCCTTCAAAATTTAACCCTAGTTGACGGACTTTGTCATCAACAGAGCTTATGACTGATTCTTTGTTACCATTAATTTCTACCGACAAATAACCATTAATTTCTGCCCACGAACATTCTTCTCTGCTTACACGTCGGGCAAAATCATGTACTGTGTGATGCATCTTACAACTTATAATCTCATCCTTATCATTGTCTTTCTTAAACTCTTGAAAGAAAGAGCACGTTGCTAAAATGTTGAAATACAATTCCCCAATCATCTCCATCTCTTCGTCTTCTTTTGCATTAAGGTAACCTTGAGCCATCCATAGTGAAATTAGTTCCTCTTTATACATATTGTAGTCTTTTGGAAAGATGGAACAATATGAGAAACATCATTTTACCATAGAATGGGACGACAAATCATTATAACTCAACGACATAGGAGTCCAATCCCCAATCCCTTCGACCTTCCACATTTCACTATCTAAAATTATTTGCCACTCTTTTACTGTACTTTTAGAGCGCAAGAGACTCCTTATTACCTTTGCAGCAAGAGGCAGCCCTTCGCACTTGCGTGCAATTTTGCGCCCGATTGGTTCTAAATTTTCACGATCCTCAAAAGAACGATCGAAAAATGCAAACTGCTTGAGCAATGACCAGCATTCCTCTTCACTCAATTGCTTAATGAAGATAATATCTGACTCTGTTGATCCCATCATACGTGCGACTGACACATCACGTGTGGTAACCAAAATTTTACTTCCATGGAGACCATTCTTTAGAGAAAGGAAGAATGGTTCCCATTTTTTGTAATTCCCATCCCACACATCATCTAGGACAAGAAAATACTTTTTTCCTTCAATTGATCTACGGATATGGCTCATAAGAGATTGGGATTCGCTTAAACTAGAAGCTGACTCTAACTCGCCTAAACCTTCAATGATTGCTTTGGCGACCCTAATCTCCTCAAAAGTGTCTGATACACACACCCATATAAATTTTTCAAAATTTCTTTTCACCTTATCATTATTATAGGCTAGTTGTGCAACAGTGGTTTTACCAATACCCGCTAACCCAACTAGTGAGATGACATGAAGGCCTTCTTGTTGTTCACTACTTTCACACAACAACTTGCTTAAGAGTTCATTTTTCTCATAAACTCTACCACAAACCCCTCCCTTATCAATCAAGGAGGTGGTTCGCACTCGCTCTGGTTTCTTAACATTGTTACTCAAATTCTCAACAAATTTAAAGTTAAACTTATCTTTTTGGGAGGCAATATCATCTAGCTTTTCATTGATTCCCCTAATCTTGACAGCAATGTCATGGCGAAGACAGAGTTGTTTGAAACTACCAAAGCAGTTTGATACAGCACAAAAGATGGAACGTACCTTCTTCTTATAAGGAGCAAGAGCAAGAGCATTGTCATCATCAACGCCCTCAATCTGCAATTTGAGCCTTGCAGTGGTCCACTCCTCCAGCACATCTTCCATGTCTTAAGATGCGTCTTTGAGCTGATCCAGCCAAAAAGTAACAGCTTTGTCCTGCTGCATTTGCCTTTTCTCTACATCTTCCATCACAGCTCGAATGGCTTGAAGATTGCTGGTAAGCTTTTTCAATTCTTGTCAGACACCAGTCACAAGCCTCACCTGCTGTTTCACTTCATCAGCCGCAACAGAGATCAGCTGCTCCAGGAGAGAGGAAACGATCGCATCAACCATTGTGGCAAAGGAAACGAGAATTCTAAAGAGTTATTAGATGTGCTTTTGTTGCGAAAATACTGAAAGAAAAGGAGTTATTGCATTCTTTTATACTGCATAGAAAACATTTATGCTTATCCCCACCCCACACGTCAATGATTGTAGAATGTTTAATTTCCCTGATTCTACTCCACTAGTTTTGATGCATAATTATAAATATTCTCAAGTTATGTATGAAAATAGCACAAATTTGGATCTAATAATGATTTTTATGCTTTTTGTGTGTTCACTTTTTCATAATCTTCTACTTTAAAAAATGAGCACAAAAATAATATCAAGCATTAACTCAAATTCACAAAGGAATAAATGACGAAAAGAAAAAAGATTGGAGAAATCATATTGGTAAATTAGCACATTGTTTTTTTAATAATCTCGATCAAATTAGTAATATTCATATTAGTCCCTAAAAAATAAATATATATGACTAAAAAACTCTTGTTAGTCTCCACGATCAGAATTTATTGAAATATTTTTAGCCTAGGTAACAAAGCAAGTTCCCAACTTCACCATTAGGTAAATCTGAAATCCTTTCTCGCAGACTTTTGCACAAAATAGAGTGTGAGTACGACATTTTACGATCTAACAAAATGATTTTTATTATTGTAAAACTATTAACAATAACCTAAATACTATATCTGCATGTTATTTCGTGCAGAAATATGTAGAGAGATAATATATTTATTTCTAATAAGACTACAAAAAAAGTGATCTATTGTGATGGAAAAAAAATGTCTCTATATATATAAAATCTGTCACAAAATAAATTTAGTGACAGACTATATGTCGTTGTTTATGTGTCGCATTTGCCACCGTCACTAAAACATATAGTGGCAATTAGTAAATAGTCGCAAGTATTATGTGTCACTAATACACATCTTATAGTGACAAATATAAGTTTATGACAAGTGAGGACAGAAGCAAAAATCTGTCACTAAAATCATATTTTTACACATATAAATATGTCACTATTTTGATACTAGGGGCTATTAATGTGTCATTATGTTGATACTAGTGATTGTTAATGTGTCGTTATTTATATAGTTAGGGATAATTAAATTAGTCATTGATGATCATTATTGACAATGAAATGTGCCACTATAGATTCAATTAGTGACAATTTATTCAGTCATTACCAAATTAAATATGACACTTGAATGTATTGTTATTAATATAATTAGTGACAATTAATTCAGTCATCTCAATAGTGATGTAAAATTTTGTCTCAATGAATATATTATGACATCAAATCAGTCATTATATATCTAAATTTTGTAACAATTTATTCAACAGCCAACAATGTAAATACTGACATTGTTTCAATCTCCAATTAAAAAAAGTGACATTTTTATTGTTACAAAAAATAATGATCTATCTAATAAATTTGTCACTAATTAATCTTAGAGACAATTTTTGTCGCAACATTTTTAGTTCATAAAGTAATTTAGCATAAATAATACAATTTGAGGAAACTAAATCATGAAAATTATTAACAAATGCATAGCATATAACGAGAAATACCCATTTTAAAATTGTATCTTATACTACTTCATAAAAAACTTTAATCAAATATTAATATCATTACCATCCGATAAAGAAGTACTGAAAATTGTAAACAACTCTAATAATTGTCAAAATTTCAAAAATCATAAGACATTAACTATCAAAAGTTTCAATTGCATTTGCCTCATTTTGTGCTCGAACGTATTTCAAAACTTCTGCAAGAGTTGATTTGACTCCATTCATCTCTTCCTGCATATTCTTAAGTTCATTTTCTACAGCTTTCCTACGACTTCGCTCTTCCTCTAACATTTTCAAACTCTCATTTCGAAAAGATTGTGTTCCAAAGACATCTACTCTACGAATCCCATGACCATAAGTGAGAGTAGATTTTGTATGCTCACCTACAACCTGATTAAAGATTTGATCTTTTGATGCATTGGATTGCTGGTTCACAAGCTCATTCATTTGATTCTGAAGCAAAAGAAATGAGCAAAATAAATTACCATGAAATAACCAACGAATCAAACAAATTATAATTATAATAGATGTCTCATGTAATAAATTTATCTAGTTGGTTTCAGTAGATGTCTCATGTAATAATGAATATACTTATATCAATGATTCCCCAAAAAAAAAAATTATTCATCAATCATAGAAACTATAATTGTAGTGATGTATGTTCATAAAAAAAATAAAGCAAAAAGCACTGGAAATTGCATAACTATTATAAAAAAAGTGTTACTTACTTTAAAAGACACTTCTTGATTCTCGTTTGCACCTCCAAATTATTGTCCTATTAGGCTTTTAAAAAAATTATGGATTAGTTGTCCACCAAGTAAGCAAGAAATTAAATTTGTTTTCCTGGACAAGAATATGTCCAATCACCAATCACCACTCTAACAAGCCAGATCAACCTTTACACACCTCCCAACTGATTTATTTATATCATTAAATCACATGAGAAAACAGAGAAGAGTTTGTGACAATTAGACAATGGCACAAAAGTTCTCCAACCACACTTCTAGAAATAATGATGCAATTAAGATAAGAACACCATATACTGCAATATCCTTTATATTACTTGCAGCGAGTCCACAAGCCTATTTCTTCTAATCAAAGCTTTCTATTCCCTTTTTATATGAACACTAACTTCTTGACCATAAAACTTTATTATTTGTTTTTAGCTTTTTGTGATTTGAAAAGTTTATTAGAATTCAATTTTGATTGTGTACTGGACTTGTGTAATCTAATTGTCAAATCATCTTTTTGATGGTGTCTACTTTACATGTTCTCAATGTAGAAAAGATACATGGTAGAGAAATTAATACTTGGTCATTACAGGCATATAGTTTCAGAGAAGAAAAATGAAAATCGCATAAAATTCAAACTGAAACTAGAAAATATTAAGTAAAATCACAATAATCCCAAAATGGAACTGAATAAAATATATGTTATCTTTTGCAGGATGCAACATGCTCAACCAAAGACCAACTATTTGGGATAATTTCATCTAATTTCAATTTTTAAACTAGAACATCAAAATACTCTAATTCTTAATAATACCAAACAATCATGCTATATGAAACCAAGCAAAATTTGCATTAACGGTTAACTAGGGACAAATAAAGGATATGTCTACTCAACACTATTATTATGGTCCAAGAACATTACAGTAATACTTTACAATACCACTGAAGATAACCCAGCATAAATCAAATATTATTTTAAATAACCCTCACATTTTCAATCCTTCCCTTTCCTTTTCCCTCTCATTGGACAAAGAAGAAGAAGAGAAAAGGAAGAAGAAAAGAATAATAATCATACATAGGCACAATTAATTCACTAAAATTTGTTTTGTTTTACTATTATCTGAGAACTCACAGAAAAAATAAGTACTCCAGAGATAGAAAGAATTTTGGATAGCTTGTAAGAATTTCCAGAAAATATAAATTCAGCATAAAAAAGAAAAATAAAGTACAAATTTAAAGAAATTTAGTGTTTGAGACTGTTGCAGCTTACCGATTGTAGAATATAAAAACAAGATCTTGCTATCAATTGCAGAATATCTAACAAATTCAACACCCAACAACAAATTTTAGCAATTAGAATAACAAACTTAGTGGACGATTAAAAAGAACAAAAAATAAAGGCAATAAACCATGACTTGATTACATTGCTGCTCTTAAAACTAAGAGCAGAGCAAATTGAAGCTTTGGATTACAGCGGAAGGACAAAAAAATTGCTGGGTTTTTGTGAAAGGACGGAGGCGAGAAAGTATAGTTGCCTTAGGGTTTGTAATAGACAAATTAAAATAAAAGGGTGAAATTCGATTGGGATAAGGAAAGAAAATAAGAGAAATCCATATTTGATTAGGTTTCAAAAAATTGATGGTTCTGAAATTGGATTATAATACGGAGATAGAAGAATCAGTGCCCCAATTAGGGAGGAAGAGTGTTTTGGGGAAAAAAATATGCATGCGTTGTGACATAATTAATTAAGATTAGTGGCAGGGACGGTTGTATTTGTCTTAAAACAAATAAAATTAAATCTTTTTAATTTATTGTGACAGAAATTACAAACATTGTCCCTAAAGGATTAAGTATTATGGCGCCTAACTAATGCGCGAACAATTTTCTTAAATATTAGTGACAAATGCTAACGTTTGTCCCAATATACCATAAATAGGGACAATTATTTTAATCTGTCACAAAATATTTGTCCCTAAAAGTCTTTTTTTTTGTAGTTAGTCAAACTTTTATCAACATTTATGCAAAGGAGTCCCCACTCTCTACCTGGGGGAATTTGGCATTGGATGCAAAAATTATGCTTATCTTTAATTTTCCTGATTCTACTCCACCGATGAACACATGTTTTGCACTAACATTTTTAAATTCCCACACATTAGGAATTTGGCACATAATAATAAATATTCTCAAATTCGTCGCATCTTTAACGTATGACCAAGTGTTCTGTCTATTTCACTTTTCTATCTTACTGCAATTTCAGGGCGGCTCAATCATATTTTAGGTCTTAAAGAAATTGATTTAATTAGGCTTTTCAAAAAATTTGAGGTGAAATATATGTATTAATTTTATTAAAGTTTTATTTATTTAAAATCAATTTCTCTAACTTTCTGAGATGCAAAATTATTAATCAACTTTTTATATTGTAATTTTGCTAATATATCTTTCTCAATAGACAATATAGTTAACCTATTTAATCTTTAACCTATTTAATCTTTCCTATGACATGGTTGATCTTAAATAATTTTTTATCAATAGCACGTTTTTAGATTAAGCTAACTTTTCTATTCTTCTCCTTTTATGAAGTTTTTTGTATCATGATGCATAGTTTTTAGTAGACATTTTTTTTTCTAATGAAACAAGAGTAATCATGCAAACAATTATGCAAGATAATTAAAAGAAAACAACCTATGAATAGAATAATATTTTTACAAAGAAACAAAAACACCTAAATAAAACAATTAATTAATAAGAGAATTGGAAGATAAAACCTGAAATTTTGAGAAATTTAACTTTGATGGATTGAGGCTTTGAGCAACAATGATCAAAAGAAAGTAAAACAATTGATTTTCTTTTCTTCCTTATGCAAAAAGTAAGGTAGAGAAAGTAGTTTTTTCACCAAAGCAATGAAGGTTTTGTGTTTTTTTTTTATTGGAAAAAGATATTAATGGATAATAATTTAAAAAAGGTGTGGCCTTTATAGAGTTTTAAATTAAATATATGGAGGAAATAAATGGATTAAAATTGTTAATTATAATGTTAAAAGGGGATTTTGTAAGAATTTAGTAGTTTGTTTATGGAAAATATAGTTATAAATAATAAATATAAATCAATAATTAATAACTATAATTTAGGAATTAAATTTGAAACCTTCATTTATAATGGGGTCTTAGGTTAAATGTGGGACCCTGAGCAACCGCCTAAATTATCCTAAGTTGCTTGAGGTAAGAGCCGCTCCAGACTGTAATATCAGATAGAGGAATTTAGGTTCCCCAAGGGATGGAAATGATGGCATCAGCCATTTGATGTTAGATTTAAATGCTAAATTTTACATTTGCTTTTGTTGCGAAAGTGCTCAAGGGAAAGTAGCTTTTGTGTATTCAGTCAGAATGCTCATTCAAGCATTTTTGCATTCTTCTTATGCTACATGAGATATTTAATTTTTACCCTTGAGTCGATGTCAATGTAAATGGTTTTATGCTGCAAATTAAAGAAATCCCAATAGCCGTCACCGTCTCGGGCTAACTTTCCACTCCACCACAACAATAATTGTACAACATCTGCCCTGTTTCTCTGATTCATCCTAATTATGCAGATTACTCAGCACCAGCATTTGTAAAATTTCTTACATTATAAGTAACAAAATATTTGTAAACTACGACAAAAACTTAAAGCAATCTACCAATGAACCTTCTGAAGTTATATAATAGACTAACTTAACCTAGAATAATCTAATTAGTGCTGTAACAATTTCAAAATAAATTATGTTTTATTATAAAAACATGTCCAAGTAATTGTCCCATATAAAAGGTATCTTTCTACTTAAGAATGTATCATTTGATATTGTCATTTCATTTGAAATGGCGATGAACCAATTTAGACAATTGATTAAAATCAAATCTTGATTCAATGACTATAAATGAATGGGTATCATGAAAAATGACAATCCAAATGGAGGGCACAAGTATATTTGTAAATAGAGGCCATGTTTAGGCCATTTAGACATGAAAATAACATTCCCATAACACTCTTTTCTAAACTCTCCTTTCTAAAACGAATTTTATCATATAACATCTATATTTTGTGCATTAAATATCCAACATATTGTTTACTGCAGGAACAATATATCAGCAAATAATATATTGATTCTTGACAAGCTTGCAACATTCAAGAGTATTTAGGTTTGCTTCCGTCGATACACAATGCAAACAAACAAATAAGTGTTTCATTGTATCGTAGATGCGTATTTGTTTAACCCATATTCATCACTCAATTGGTGGGGGCGAATAACGTCTAAGGAAAGTAATATTTGTAAAGTGCCTTGAAATACACATTAATTTCTACAATTTACTTATTACTATTATTTTCGTTGTACCTACAAAGTAGTAAACTCATTATTTTATTAGAAAAAAATTCCGCCATTATTACTGCAACTCTCTATGTTTGCCATTATTACATAATTGACTCATTATCTTTGTGGCATAATCATTATTACTGTAACTCTCTACGTTTGCCATTATTACGTTTTTCATTCCCTAAAAATATATTTTCCCAACATTCTTAAGACATTCTTTCTGTAACAATGACACTAAGCTCATCTCATCCACAATTCACAGTAGATTTTGTCAAATTAGAGCAGTTGATGGTCACAACTTTTATGCGTTGGAAAAAAACATTACATTTCTTGTTGACAAGCCTCAATGTTGTTTATGTTCTTACAATATCAAAGCCTGAAGAACGTGAGGATGAGAAACTCGAGTGTGGCAAAAGTGGAAGCAAGATGTCTACGTGTGCATAGGACACATTTACAATGCCATGTCTAGTACTTTGTTTTGATAAGTACCACAACAAAATCCACAGCAAAAGAAATAGAGGACTTATTGGAGTCTAAGTACATGATGGAAGACACCACAAGTAAGAAACTCTTGACTTCTAATTTTTTTAGTTATAAAAAGATTGATAATAGACTTGTGATTGAACAATATAATGAGATTTTTTGCATTCTTGATCTATTCAACCAACACAACATGAAAAGTAATAAGTTTATTATTATTTCTTCAATTATTGATAAACTTCCCCCCTCATGAAAAGACTATAAAAAAAGTCTTAAATATAGCAAAGAGAAAATTAGCATGGAAGGCTTGGCAAAGTCTTCATATTGAACAGAAACTTAGACTTAATAGTCTTGAGGAACAGACTGCTATGTCCTCTGAAATTAATGTTGTGGAGGAGGAGAAGGAGCTTAAGCAGTCTAATGACCGCATTAATAACCAAAAGCAAAAGTTTGATTCCAAATAGAATCAAACCAACAGAATAAAAAAAGAAGTGTACATGTGACCAATGTGAAAAGCCTATACATTTTAAAAAGGACTGTCAACTTCTTAAGAAAGAAAAGAAGTGTTCGAACACAAATTTTGTGGACAAAATTAATATTCTCGAACATGATAATGCATGGTGAATAGATTCCGGTGCAATCAAGTATGTGTACAAGAATCGTAGCCTTTTCACATCTTACAAAGCAATGGATGATTGAAGTGTTCTTTAGATGGGAAATTCCTCCATTGCAACAATTAGAGGGAATGTGCATATGTTCAAAGAAAGAAGTAATATATTTTTTTTTTAGGAACAAAGCTTATTATCTCTCTCTCCTATTGCTTTAAAGTGTCATCTCTTATGTTAAGCAAGTCTCAGCCAAAGATTATATTGTCGTATGTTCGTAAGATATTCACCACAAAAGTCTAGGGAAATTTCTTCATCCTTGAGCGGAAATACAAAGAAAAACATAGTTAGCAATTTTACTAGCAAAACTAATGTTTTGTTACATATGGAGTAAATCTTCAGGGGGCTCAAGCTCAAACTTAGAAAAACATAGTTGTTTTAGACGCTTTTTCTATTTATAGCTATTATGCAGTCATAAGGAATTTCAAGATTTGAGAAGTTTGCTTGTAGCTGCAGGCTGCAAAGATTTTGATTTGGCGACTTTGATTGATAATTGAAGTTACTGTTGCAAGAGAAATGAAAAAAATAATTAGCAAAATAAAAGTCAAAGAGCAAGGCACAAGGCTATTTGTCATTTTGTCATAGTAGAAAAATAATTAACAAAACAAAAATTAAAAAATTCAGTTACTTTGACTTTATTTCAAAAAATATAAAATTAAATTTCTCTTATATGTATAAAGTTTCTATATCAAGTGTTTAGGGGTCAAATCAATCTTTTTATACATAATTTTTAATATTCAGTTAGAAATCTCAAAAAACTTTCAAAGCTTGTAGGGTCATGATTCCCTCTAGGAGTGGACAAATGTGGATTCAGATCAACCTAATTGAGTTTCTGGTTGATGGGGTTAGAATATTCAAATTGGATTAGATCGGATCAAAAATTCAAGTTGAATTCGAATCGCATTGGGTTATAATTATAAGCGAGTTAGGTTGGGTTTGGGTTAAAATCATATTCGGGCTAGTTAGGATGGATTCAAATAATGTTCGGATTAGGGTTAATTTTAAGCCTTTTTTGTTTATTTTGAGTTTTTTTTTAATTATTTTAGTTCTTGAAGATTGTTTTAAAGTAATTATCTCATTTTATTTTATTTTTTTTACCAATTTTCAACAAAAAATGAAAACTACTCCTATGAAATCAAATTAATAAAAATTAAAATAAACTACTACTATCAGATTGATCGGATCTCCATCTCTTTGCCTTCTTCTACATTTAAGGTAACTTTGAGCCATCCATAGTGTAATTAGTTCCTCTTTACACATATTGTAACCTTTTGAAAAGATAGCACAATGTGAGAAATATTGTTTTACTATGGACGACAAATCATTATAACTTAACAACAAAGGAGTCAAAAGACCATTCCCAAACTCTTCTACCTTCCACATTCCACTATCTAAAATTCTTTTCTATTCTTCTATTGGTCATTTATAGTGTAAGAATTTCCCTATTATCTTTGCAACAAAAGGCAAGCCTTTGCACTTACATGCAATTTTTTGATCGATTGATCACGATCCTTGAAAAATTGACCAAAAAATGCTACCTGCTTAAACAATGACCAACATTCTTCTTCAATTAATTACTTAAGAAAGGTAAGATTTGTTGATCTCATCATGCTTGCTACTAACTGATTACGTGCAGTAATCAAAATTTGACTATTGTAGAGACCATTCTTTAAACAACAGAAGAATGGTTCCCATTAATTGTAACGTCCATCCCACACATCATTTAAGACAAGAAAAAAGTATATTTCCCTCAATACATTTATGAATATGGCTTACAAGAGATAACCTAATATTTGTCTGCTACCATTCTTAGGTTATATACGTCCTTCATGACTTGCAAGACTACTCCTTTGACCATCTATCTGATAACCTCCACAGTCGTTGCCTACATCCCTTGAACATCGTCTCCGGGAAGGTTGCTCCTTTGATTGTGTGGTCGCACCATGATGACAAGTGAACTTGTTCTGATACCAGCTGATGATGCAGAAACACTAAAAAGCTATTAGATAATATACACTAGTATTTGAATAATAAGTTTTATTGAGAATAATTTGAATGAACAAAATTAGGGTTTTGAATCCCATTTATAGGAGTCTAAATATAGCAAATTTAACAAAATAAGCAAATTCAAAATATTATATGATAATAAAATTCTTCGAATCTAAATAAGAGAAAGAAAATAGATGGCACTTAAATCCAACATCTAGAAAAAATGATAAAAATCCTAAAAGAATCAAGAAAAATAGAAAAATATCTTAAAACTGAAAAACGACTATAAAAGAAGTGAAATTTTTAGCTCAATCGCAGGGCATAACAGCCTAGGTTGTTCTGCATTTGGTTCGACTCATCGCAAGCTTGGAAACTATATTATATGTCCAAAACGAATACTCGTAGCCCAATTTCTAGCCTCAGAAGATACCCAGCTTATTCCATGCAACCATCTTATATCAACTTGCCTTCTCTGCATCTTCAAGCACAACTTGAATGTCTTGAAGATTTATGACAAGTCACAAGCAGCAAAGGAGTTCAGCTGCTCCGGGAGAGGGGAAGCGATCACATCCATTCTGGCAAAGAAAAGGAGAAATAATTTCATAAGTTGTTCAACGTACTTTTGTTGCAAAAATACTGAAAGAAACGAGTTGTTGCATTCTTCTTACATGCATCACCGATAATTCATTTATTTGTTTGAGGACGGGGATATTTTCTACCCACTTCTTTTACAAATCTACCTTGCTGTCAGAAAATAATTGTAATACGTTCATACTATTTTTAAAAGATATAAATCAATAAAACGTATAGACAATCAATAAATTAAATCATTCATATAATTTTTTTTTTTTAACTTAGGTGTCTTTGACCATTTAGGTTGCTTAAAGATAAGTTTTATTTGATTAATTTACCATGATAATATAAAATGACTAAAATACCCCAAGAATCAAGAGTTCTTGTATATAATAGTTTAGGTATTTTATTTTATTTGATTCAATCTCCAAACTTATTGTAATTACATCTTCTTTATTTCAATTTTTAAAAAATAATTTGAACTTATTGTAATTATTTCTTGAGAGTGGGGTGGGTTTACAAAAATTATGGGCCTTTTCGTTTATTAATTCTTGGAAATTAAGTGCGTTTATACATTTTATTGAATTTTATTTTGATAAAATCACCAACGATCAGTAGAGATTTACACTACCTATCTGAGTATTTGGTTCTCTAATGTAAGGAAGCATGTAATCTTTCGCCAATAATTTTTTATTTCATCAAAATGTTGAAATGTTGAAATGTTGAAGGGAGAATTAGATTTTTTTTTTTATATATAAAAAAAAAAAGAGAATTAGAGAGTTCATATTGAAGAAAATTCTTTTTCCTACTATAAGTCCAGTTCGAATCTTTGAAGCAAATGATCTAATCTCAAGCATAGAAAGTAGGAAGATCGATTGAACAGCGGACACATTAACAAAAAATAATTACTTTAAAAAGTTAATATTGGATATCACAAAAATTTTATTATTATTATTGTAAGTTGGTATGTTGAAAAATAAACAAGCTTTATATGAACTTTAAACACAGATAATAATTTGCATGTAGTAAAATTGCTTAATACATCCATTATTTTATCATTTTTAACTTTATCTATCGGTTATTTTCATTTTGAAAATATAGGATAAATAAAATAATAACAAACACATATTTCAATTGAAAATTTATCAACTTGAAAACACCATTTTCATTCTCATAATATAAATTTAAAAATAAAATACAGAACATGCCCTAACATTTTCTGAATTTATTTTTATACTGTAAAAGAATCAAATTACTCACACAATTATTTTAGCTTTTATGATATAAACAAATAATCATCATTTAAATTCAATAGAAAGAGGTATTCTTGGTAGAATTGACTTCTTTAGCAAAATATAATCTATTTGGGACTTCTTACTCCATTAGGTTAATTGTCACATCATTAATTTTAGATTATAAACTTTATATTCGAACTTTGTAAGACCATCATTTCTCCCTTTTTATTTAAAAAAAAAATTCTTGCATGATCTAATTCGTCTCGTTTCAAAAGAAACTAAAAAAAAAAACTAAAATAAAAGGAAATAAATCATATTCTTTATCTTAATTGCTTTCATTTGTTATTGACATTTACTCACGCATTGTGTTTTTGTATATTTTATAGATATGTTTTTTCTTAAGGGATAAAACTCATTATGTGGCAAAAATTTATTAGAGCTGGGATTATTTATATATGTTCTAGTACTTTGAGCATCTTACTATACATTCGTCTATAAAATTTTAACATTAGTTTTTACTACTCATCGAAATATCAAAATAGTCCTTACTAAACATCTCTCATTAATGTTCTGTAACGTATGTGAAAAAAAAATAATAATAATAATAATAAGAGGAAGCTGGGTAATGTTTTATGGGGGAGAGGGATAGAGGAAGCTGTCAAACCGACCCGGAAAACCCGACCCAAAACTGCGAACCCGACGCTGACATATCTCCGATTTTCGGCCACCTCACCGGCCATGGATGGTAGCAACGAAAGCTCCTGAGCCAGCCATCACTTTCCCACCGTCACTGTCGCCAAAAACCAACCGAAACGCCGCCGTTTCAGTTGGAGGGAAAGCCCCACATTTTTTCCCTCTCTCTCTTTCTTTCTCTCAAACCCCAAGATGTCTTGATTGTTGGAGGGAAAATTTAATGGATAAGTAATAAAATGTGGGGCTTTTATAGAGGTTTAAAATAAATATAAAACTTTTGAAATATAACTTACTAATTCTAACAATGAAATAGAGAATTTTTAGGATTGAAACTATTAATTTATTGGTTTTGTAGAAATTAAAACAATTAAGTACTACATTAAATAAACTTTATAAGAATTTGATAGTTTATTTAGAAAAAGATAATTACAAAATAATAATAAATTAAATGAATAATAATGACTTTTAAATTCATTTTCCTCTTTTATATAAGAAATAATCATCTCATAGGACTTTCATATAAAGCGGAGTCCTATGCAACCGCCTAAGTTGCCTAGAGGTCGAGCCGCTGCCTGTTTACGAGCCAATATTGGAGTGTTGAGGTAACTAAATATGAAGCCATGGCTGGTTTTTTGGGGGAGAAAGATTTGGAAGAGATGATGTTGAGAGGAATGGGGGAGTTCATAAAGTTTTAGGATAATGTGGAGGGTATTTTGGACATATTGCTGTCTTAGCTTAAATTTTGGGAAAAAGATAATCAATAATAAACTCTTTTTTCATATCAATTTAAAACTCCGAGTGTGTCTCCAAAAATTGTTTTCTTTTTTTTTTATTATTTTGGATTTTAAATCTTAAATTTAGTAAAGGAAGTTAAATCAAGTGATCACTTTTTTTTTTTCATGCAAAGCAATTAATCTTTTTTGTAATTTAACCAAATATTGGGTTGCGTACTTTAACAATATTAATATTTGATTCGAAATTTCATCTACCGAAACTACAAAAATTAATATTTTCTATTAAATCAAAAACAAAATTAAGAAATAACTTATTATCTGCCAACTGTCATTCAACGAAGCCATCACTCACGCAAAGAAAGGAAAAAAGAAAAAAAAAGTGATATATTCATTTTAACGTAATTTCATACCAACATCTCATCCTTTTCTTTCGAACAATGACCTCTTCAATAATAAAATATGGTAAAAGAGGATGGGTTTCAGGTCTGGCGTCCGGGCCTTGGTGACAATGGCATCTTCTGCTCAATCAAACTTGTGGATTACATGCACTCAACGTCGACAATATGGAAATGGGAGAAAATTATGTTGAGTAACATCTTGTATGGTCAACGCGTCGAGTATGGACTTGCATGATCGAGTCAGTACAACTAAAGTCGGGTAGAGTTTGGTAAATCTCTATATTGGCTTGAGGTTGGACAACTATACTTTTTAAGCTACATAATTAAACAATTTTAGTAAATATTTGCTATTTTGATTTAAAAATTAAATTTGATTTGATCTCATACTTTATTATTAAAAAATTTATAATATCTTTATTAATTTTATTAAATTATTATTTAAAAGTCATACATTTACTGCACATTGTCAACTTTCTGCTATTTTTTTTGTTCTCACAACAACTAGTAATATCAAACAAGAGCTAAGTTAAGTATGATCAATTAATTAAAGTTTTGATTTTTTGTATAAAATAATCCTTAGATAATTAGTCTATAAAGAATATTGGTTACTTCAAATGGAAACTTGTGATCAAAAGTGTATCACAGAAGTGACAAAGGCACACTATATGAGAAATCTGAAATAGAATTTGCAAACTTGAACTGGGTTACAGAGAGTTAATAAGACCCCAAAGAAACATGGAAACTATTTTTATCTAGGAAACAATCCATAGCGAAAACAAAATTAACTTTCCTAACTGACTAGAATTTAACTCAAGGAAAATTAGAATATACGACGTTGTATCACATACGGTATTTAGACATCAAGAAAAGAATCCCTCTATCTGTGAACCACACTTGCCAGGAAATTAACACCAGGGGAATACCACCACCTCATACTATTTCTTAGGTGTCTCAGAGTTTGATGAGGACTTCCATGATGTGTCTCTTCGACAGGCAGCAAAATTGGGCAATTGACTACATTAACTCCAACAAATTTATGCAGTCACCTTCCTCCGGACTATCCTCTTTCTTCGCGCTTTAGTTGCCCTTATTTCCCCTTTAATAGAGTCAACATTATCTTGTTTGATGCCAAGGAGACCAAGCCCAGAAACAATGGCATTCTTTGATATCAACCACCTGGGGACTTTTGAGCTGAGCCATGACATCCTGAGATGGCCTGTTGTGTAAGCCTTCTTCAAAAGGTCATCTGTTAATCTTTCTCCTAATTTGACATTCAAAACCCTGCATGGAATCGATTTGAGAAGTTGGACAATAGACAAACTCCAACACATATAGACAGTAAAGAAGAATTTAGACCGCAATCACTGTGGCTTAACAAATGGGCCTATTAAGCCTATTAAAAGTTGGAACCATATTCACCACTCGCATTTCCTTAAGAGAGCTATACCAGAATTCTGTAAATGTAAAACTTTTCTTACATAATTAACTGTAAAACAAGAGAAATTGTACTTCCGTAGAAAAGTCTCACTATTGGTAAGTATCTGGACTTGGAAACGATGCTAGTTGATGAAGTAAAGGAAAATTGAAATCAGACTTTGAGGTGACAGATCTATACACTTCAATAGGAACCACATTGACATCATATGAGACAAATAAACATTCCCCAGTCAAAGTTTAACAAACAAAACATTAAAACCAGAGTAGGTTGGTCTATCAATGTATATATAGACATGTCAATCAATAGACAAATACGTAAAAGAGGGAGGGAGAGACCTCAAAGCCGTGCTACTCCAATAACTTCAAAATTGTTGGTGACCACTCTATCAAATCCATCCAATAGTTGCATACACTCACCGATGGGTTTGTCACAGATAACCTGTTAGGCATTAAAAATTGCCCAAATTAAACAAATGTTAGACCAGCTTAGACAGTAAACGGAACAATATTCTAATTTTACTTTATTTATAACGAATAAGTGAACAAAGGAATAAAAAGGAATTTTGGCAAAGAATCCTGCAGCTAATCCCACCATACACCGTTCTGCAGGCTTATTTGGGAATCAAAATTCTCAAAATGTACTAAGAAATGACATTTGTTTACTAGTCCCACCAACAAGGAGGAAGTGACGTGAAGCGAATTTACTAAGAAATGCTAGTGTATTAATATTGAAGGAAAACATTCACAGACGACCAAAATCGCTGATATATACTTAATTTCTCACTCACTAAGAACGTTCAATTCATTCAAATGAAACTTCCACAGGAAGGTCTCATTATTAAGGCTTTAGCTTCACCTCACATGCTCGACAATTCAAATTTGAGGATGATATTTCTCCAAATGGAGGGCTCTATTTGTCTTGCCAACAATCTTTCTCACAACTATCATCCTTGCTCTATCGGTTGCACTGAGCAATCTTCATTCTGATATTTGCCCTATTAACCTGAGTACACAAGAATCCGAAACAACTGTTAGAAATTTTAATCTTTATATATAGCCAAAATGGTGAATAAGATGATGTATTGATAATAAATACCTGAGTTAATAAATAATTAAGGGGCCGGTAACAATCTCAGCATTTTATCAGGTGGGGAAAGCCTTCGCAACGAAGATGCTGCTTGCTTTCAAGCAATAATAACTTTCCAATTCCATAAGATAGCTTAATGCCCTTTTAAGAATATCTCCACCAGCCTAACAATTATTCATGGAAATCCAATTTGCATTTGTCGCCTTCAATTTGCTCATCTTTGTCTAGAGTATTGTTTTTGCATTAACTTAGCTAGCTTGCAAACCACCTGCAGATGGTTTTAAATAATGTGTGAGAGTGTGAATTCAAACGAATTAATTAAATATGATGACAGGAGAAACAAAATTAAAATAACCACAAGAAGTAGAAATATACTTTTGTTATATTCAGAGCATCTCCTACTGTCTTCATTTCCCTTAGCTCTGTTTCCCTTTGTGCTCGAACGCAATGCCTCAAGGCTCAAGATAATTTGATGACCATCAATCTTTTTGCAGCCACATGTAGACTTGAAAAACTGTTGGCGGCCCTAAAGAACTTGAAAATTAGAAAAGATTCAGAATGAGTGACTAAATATTATAATCGAAACTAATTAAACAAACGCGCCTTGAAAATCTGAAACTGAATTACTCAAATGTATATGCCCCTTCACTGCAATTGCACGTGGTGGAAATTTTACTGCGAAGACTTTCTCAAACCTTGAAGATCACACTCGGCCTGACAACAAAGAAACAAAGTCAATATACGAAGATGATTTTACTAACAAGTGAGAGCTTACAAATATTTGAAGGATAACGATCACTCATAACCCATATCCCCAGTATTCCCTAATATTTCACTCAAGTGGGTTCAAGCTCCCAAAATTCACTACAGTGAAATGTCAAAACAAAACTCTCTTCTCAAATTTGATGATGATATCTCTCGAAGGGAGGCAAAAGAATCTAACACTGATCAAATTGGCTTGTGAACAATTAATCTTCCTCGCCATCATTCATACCAGGTGCGGTGAACAATCTTCATTCTGACATTTGCCTTAATAAGCTGCTTAGTATCCTTAACCTGATAACTCACACAAACAAAAACAACTTGCCTAAAGTTTAATATTTCGAGCAGAACAGTAAAGAAGATGATATCTATTGATGCTAAAATTTGACCTGTGTTACCCTGATGTCAAAAATCATAGCATCTCATGTGGGCAAAATCTTCGCAACACGAGATGCTTGCAAAATTGGAGCAGCATCTTGTCACCTGTAATTTAATTGAGACAATAACTTTCCCCAACCATTTCAATGCATTATTGCCAACTAAATTCAGAGGGTGCTAATTAAATACCCTTTTAACAATATCTTCTTATTCTTCTTCAATCTAACAATTATTTGGAAAATCTAAATGACAATCATGCATCGATGGCATGAAAATTTGGCTACAAAGTAGCCTGGAAAAGGCTGCTCTCTGAATGAGAGCATGAATTCGAACAAATATGATGAATGAATAAATAAAGGCATAATACCAGAAGAAGTAAAACTTTTCCCCAGATTTCTGTTTCTGTTTGTGATAAAACCAATGGAAACCGATGGAAATGAATTTCTACGAATTAGACATATCAGCCAAAACAGGTACTCTGTACAAGCAAAGTAAAAGAGGGTTACAAAAAATTTTAATATTGATATGATAATTAAAATTATAATGAAAATTTCAGTTACCATATAATTAATAGATAACTCTGTACACAATGATTTATTGCATATTAAGATTGTATACCTGAATTTTAATTGCTATACAAAATATGGTAGTAGCATTAGGAGACCGCACCAAACGCACCGAATTGAATGTGCCTTTTCACAGCCATTGTACAAGCTTTGAAGCTTTACCACAAATGCTTTCTCAAACCCGTGATCATGATGCACCCGAGAGATGCAAGAGATGAAATTGTTACTACAGCAGGCATTGAAACATTTGTTAAAACAAATGTTTATACAGGATAAATGATTCCAAGAATGAAACAAGATCGAAATGATGATCTTAGCACCTTAACATCATGCAATGATAATAATCATCATGTCTTTCAGGCAGCTATCCATCCTCAATTGAAACAGAGCAGACCCGGCCATCACTTCCTTCTTCAAAGTCCAGCAACCAAACGTTGCACAATAACCACAGTGATAATCCTTGGTTACCCCAATTTTCTCCATAGAGTCTTCAAAGTCAACCTAAAAATGCAATGCAGGTGGAAATGAAAATTCTATAAATTAAATAAAATAAAAATGCAATGCTTGAGCTTGAGCTTGCTTTAGCATCATCGTAATAGTAAATTTTGATGTATCTTTACTTCTCTGTTCTTGTTTATTCACAACAAGATATCAATAGAAGAAGATGGAAATGAAATTCTATAAAATAAAGCAAATGAATTACCAGCAGAACATTTTAGCAATCCTTTGGCTAAACTTCTCATTTTCTTAGCATACTCTCCTGCCTGCATCATTAAAACCAAATTAGATTGGACCTGTGAATTGCTAGTGTAGTTCTGACATTTCCTCGAATCCCTGGTGAACATAATTAAACTCGTATGAAATAAAACAAAGTGGGCTAATGTACTACTAAAAACAATTACACAATTACTTTAAAGAATTAATGACACGTATATTATATATAAAAAAATACTATTATCATTATATAAGATAAAATTGATAATTTAGTTTTCAACATTACTGCAAAAGTATCACAGAGATTTTGTTACACAACAAATTTTCGTACATTAAAAAATAAATTACATTGCATGAAATTTTACAAAAGAGCACATATTTTTTAAAAACAAATAAATATAGAAATTTCAACAGACTACACTTGTATTTTTTTTTATTTAGTCTTTAGAAAACAAGTTTAACAGATTTGATAACTAGGAAGTTTTACGTATTTATACCATGATTGATTCTATATAGAATTTTAATTCAAAATATAATTATTTTTATTAATTTCATTGCAAGCAACAACGAAGTAAATCAGAGGAGGAGAAATTACCGGCGAGTGATATCTTACGGCAACGGCGACCACTTGATGTGGGGAATGTGAGATATCTTATGCCAGTCTTCTCCTTTCCCCTCTCTATAACGGTTTTCCAGAAGAGGACATTTGTCAATAGTCAATTCCTGCAGCGTCGACGTTCGAAGAAGGTAATCCGGCAGCGCCTTCAATTTGTTGCAAGAACGAACTTCCAAGGAAGAAAGACGTGGCATGATAGAGATGTTTTCCCTCCTCGTAATCCTGTAATTCCACTCTTCCAATTCTTCCATTGCCCCAATTATGAGTGATTTCAATTTGGGGAAGGCAATAACTGATGGTGGTGATGAAGATGAAGACGGGCCATCCTCACTGCTTTCTTCTATTCCCAAAAACTCATTACCCACTCTTTTTACACTTTTCAAGTGGATGATTACGAGTTTTTCCAGAGGCAATTTTCCCAAAGGAGGCAAATGCTCACACTTAACGCACGAGCGAAGATATAAATTCCTTAGATTGGTCAGTGAAGTCAACCATTTGGGAAAAATGTTGCCTCCATATAATATAATCCCTAATTTCTCTACACTCAAAGGCGGTTGTAAGGCTTTAAGAAGTTGTTCGTCTTTCTCTTTCTTCCTCCTCCTTTCTTCATCTTCCCCATCTACGACTCTACCAAACTCAAGACGCAAACGAAGGAGGTTTTGCTGATTGTAAAGTTGTAATCTCTCGACCTCATCTAAACGGGACACATTACCCAGCCCTTCAATTCCACATTCTCGAAGGAGTTGAAGATTTTTCAGAGATTCAAGCCTACAAGTATTGCTACCATCAACACCTCCACCCACCACAAACTTGTCTAATGTTCGAAGACTGGTTAATTTGGAAATCCCTACTGGCATGTATTTCAACGAATAAGTTTCAGCATTCAGTAAACTCCTCATGTTCTTTAACTTCCCAATCCCCGCTGGCAATTCTTTAAGATTTCGGCACCGCCTAATATCTAGCTTTTGTAAATTATATAATTCACACAAAGTCTTAGGTAGTCTCTCTATGCCTAATTCAGACAAATTAAGATATCTTAAATGTATCAATTTTCCGACATTTTTTGGAATTTCTCTAATCAAACTTGAGTGAAGGCGAACAGGCGAGGATGATAACCTTATAACTAATGATTCCCTTATAACTAATGCCCTCAAACACGCCAATTTACTAAATAACTTTCGAGTTTCTCTAATCTTATATGTGTTTGGACAAAAACATAGGCGCAACAGCCTTATAACTAATGCCCTTAAACATTCTTTGCTACTACTAAAAGACGAAAGGATGCTACTAAGAGACAGATTGAAATCACTTCTATCATAAATTAAAAGGGTACGCAATCTATCAAGTCCACGAATGGATATAGGAAATGAAGTGCCTCTTTGAAAATTTAACCCTAAGTGACGGACTTTGTCACCAAAAGAGTTTATGACTGAGTCTTTGGTACCATTAATTTCTACCCACAAACATTCTTTTCTACTTATAAATTGGGCAAAATCATGTACTATGTCATGCATCTTGCAGCTCATAATATCATCATCATCATCTTTTTTAAACTCTTGAAAGAAAGAGCGTGCTGCTAAAATGTTGAAATACTCTTCCCCAATCATCTCCATCTCTTCGTCTTCTTCTGTATTAAGATAACCTTGAGCCATCCATAGTGAAATTAGTTCCTCTTTATTCATATTGTAGTTTTTTGGAAAGACAGCACAATATGAGAAACATTGTTTTACCATAGAATTGGAGGGCAAATCGTTATAACTCAACAACAAAGGAGCTAAAAGACCTTGCCCAATTGCTTCTACTTTCCACATTTCACTCTCTAAAATTCTTTGCCACTCTTTTACTGTACTTTTAGAGCGCAAGAGATTCCCTATTACCTTTGCAGCAAGAGGCAAGCCTTTGCACTTGTGTGCAATTTTTCGCCCGATTGGTTCTAATTTTTCACGATCCTCAAAGGACCTACGTAGAAATGCCATCTGCTTAAACAGTAACCAACATTCCCCTTCTCCCAACTCCTTGACAGGGATAATATCTATTGATCCCAACTGTAGTGCAACTGACCTATCACGTGTGGTAATTAGAATTTTACTTTCATGGTGGCCATTCTTTAGACAAGAAAAGAATGGGTCCCATTTTTTGTAATCTCCATCCCACACATCATCTAAAACAAGAAAAAATTTCTTCCCCGTAATATATTCCTGAATCTGTTTCATAAGAGATTCGAATTCACTTAAACCAGAAGCTGACACGCCTAGACCTTCAATGATTGCTTTGGCGACCCTAATCTCCTCAAAAGTGTCTGATACACACACCCATATAACTTTTTCAAAATTTCTTTTCACCTCATCATTATTATAGGCCAGTTGTGCTAGAGTGGTTTTACCTATACCCCCTAACCCAACTAGTGAGATGACATGAAGGCCTTCTTGTTGTTCACTACTTTCACACAGCAGCTTGCTTAAGAGCTCATTTTTCTCATCAACTCTACCACAAACCTCTCTCTCATCAATCAAGGGGATGGCTCGCACTCGCTCTGGTTTCTTAACATTGTTGCTCACATTCTCAACAAATTTAAACCTATCTTTTTGGGAGGCAATATCATCTAGCTTTCCATTGATTTCCCTAATCTTGACGGCAATGTCATGACGAAGACTGAGTTTTTTGAAACTACCAAAGCAGTTTGATAGAGCACAAAAGAAGGAACGTACCTTCTTCTTATAAGGAGCAAGAGCAAGAGCATTGTCATCATCAACGCCCTCAATCTGCAATTTGAGCCTTGCAGTGGTCCACTCCTCCAACACGTCTTCCATGTCATAAGATGCGTCTTTGAGCTGATCCAGCCAAAAAGTAACAGCATTGTCGCGCTGCATTTGCCTTTTCTCTGCATCTTCCAGCACAGCTCGAATGGCTCGAAGATTGCGGGTGAGCTTTTTCACTTCTTCCTCGACACCAGTCACAAGCCTCACCTGTTGTTTCACTTCATCAGCCGCAACAGAGCTCAGCTGCACCAGGAGAGAGGAAACGATCGCATCAACCATTCTGACAAAGAAGACGAGAATTCTGAAGAGTTATTAGATGTGCTTTTGTTGCGAAAATGCTGAAAGAAAAGGAGTTATTGCATTCTTTTATACTGCATAGAAAAGGTTTATGCTTATCCCCAACCCACACGTCAATGATTGTAGAATGTTTAATTTCCCTGATTCTACTCCACTAGTTGTGATGCGTAATTATAAATATTCTCAAATTATGTATGAAAATAGCACAAATTTGGGCCTACTAATGATTTTTGTGTCTTTACTTTTTCATAATCTTCTACTGTAAGGGTTCAGATTTAATTACTGCTTTAAAAAATGAGCAAAAAAATAATATCAAGCATTAACTAAAATTCACAAAGGAATAAATAACGAAAGAAAAAAAGATTGGAAAAGTCATAGATGTAAAATAGCACATTTTTTTTAATAATCTCAATAAAATTATTAATATTCATGTCAGTCCCTAAAAAATTAATAAATATAACTAAAAAAATCTTATTAGTCTCCATGATCAAAATTTATTGAAATATTTTTAGCCTGGGTTAAAAAAAAAAAAAACTTTCCCAACTTCACACTAGCTAAATCTTAAATACATGTTCCAATATATATATATAGATATATTCTTTCTCGCAGACGTCCGTACAAAATAAAGTGCGAATACGACATTTTCCAGTCTATCAAAATAATTTTTATTATTGTAAAACTATTAATAATAACTAAAATATTATATTTGCATATTATTTCATGCAAAAATATGTAGAGAGATAATATCTTAATTTCTAGGGTCCGGCTACGGTGCAACTGTGGTACCTTACCATAGTTGCATCCAGTTGTTGGATACACTTGCATGGA
Source organism: Citrus cavaleriei (assembly GCA_030448935.1). Lineage (NCBI taxonomy): Eukaryota > Viridiplantae > Streptophyta > Magnoliopsida > Sapindales > Rutaceae > Citrus > Citrus cavaleriei. The sequence continues at coordinate 68,108 of JAUJEM010000054.1, read as the reverse complement.
TAGGTGAAATACTAACTAGGCAATCCAAGAAGGGGGGTGAATTAGGATTTTAAAAATTAAGTAAAGCAAACCACACACAAATCCAATCTAATGCCTTAATAAATTCGAAAACAATAAATTCAATGAAAGCACAATAATAAATGAGTAAGGGAAGAGAAAGCAAACTCAAGGATTTTTACGTGGTTCGGCAATCCCCGCCTACGTCCACGCCTCCAACCACACCGGGCTTGAGGATTTCACTATCCAAGCCTTTCCAAGGCTTCAAATGTTTACAATTGACTTTAAGGTGTCAATGAACCTTTACAACAAGAGATTATCTCTCCAATCTCTTCACTCCAAGTGTTTCTCACACTTGTACTCTCACAATTTAATGAGAAATGAAAAATACAACAATCAAACTCTCTTTAAGAGTGGATATACAAATTTAAGAACAAAGATGATTTAATGAATGATGATTCACGAAATTGAAGCTCAATATATGTTGTGTGCACTTGTTCTTGCTTTCTTGGATTACCAAAAATGAATTGATTTTGAGTTTATATAGTTTGAACTCAAAAACTAGCCATTATACACATTCTGGGCGTATCCGGTTTGCCGTTTAAGGAATCCGGTAAGCTGGATTTATGTTACCACTAAGGCAAAAATTTGAATTTTGCCTAACCGGCTTGCCGGTTACGAAATCCGATAAGCCGTTTGCGTTCCGGATGCTTACTGCCCCGTATCCGGTTTTCTAGTTTTTTATATCCGGTAAGCCGGATGCTACAGTAACCTGCATAGTGCACTATTTTCTGAAATTACAGTTTGACCCCAAAACTTTACAAAACTATATTACGGCCCAAAAAGTTATAAAACTTGTCAAATAGGTCCAATTTTAGAATTTATAAGTAATGCTTTGTTAATCCCAAAACTTTCTGAAATTATGATATAGCTAAAAATGCTATGACACTTTTCAAATAAGTCCTCCAAAATTTCAAGCAATACTTGTTTATTTCAAAGTTTTCAAAATTCTTTTAATTAAACCATAAACTTTGAAAAACAACCAATTTCATAAAATTATTTTTCCATTAAATATGAAACATTTATAATGTGAAAATAATGATTTATTTAAAAAGAATAAAAACAATCAATTTCATAAAATCATTTTTCCATTAAATATAAAACATTTATAATGTAAAAATAATGATTTATTTAAAGAGAATAAAAACAATCAATTTCATAAAATCATTTTTCCATTAAATATAAAACATTTATAATGTGAAAATAATGATTTATTTAAAAAGAATATTAAATAATTTGAGCTTAAAAGATTAATCATTCTTAATTTTGTTTGTTATCATCAAAATCAATATTATGGAAACATATATGTTAACAATAGGGTCCACTAGTATCCAACGGCTGGATGCAACTATAACACGGTACCACAATTGCACCACAGGTTTTTCCTAATTTCTAATAACATCATAGTCAAAATTTTATCAACATTTATGCGAAGGAGTCCCCACTCTCCACCTGGGGGGATTTGGCATTTGATGAAAAAAGTTATGCTTATACCCACCCACACGTTAGTGGTTGTAGTAGCATCTTTAATTTCCCTGATTCTACTCCACCGACGAACACATGTTTTGTAGTAACATCTTTAAATTCCCACACGTTAGGAATATATTCTTAAACTCGTCGCATCTTTAACGTATGAGGTTGATGAATATATTCTTTTCTCATGTCAATTTAAAACTCCGAGTGTGTTTCCAACAATTGCTATTCTTTTTCTATTTTTGGATTTTTGAATCATATTTTTTTCAATTCAATAATGGCCTCTTCAATTATAAAATATGGTAGAAAGAGATGGGGTGCAGTGAGATCTAGGCCTCGGCGACAACGGCATCTTTGGACGTGGGTTTCATCATTTCTCCTTTTTTATTTAAAAAAAAATTACTTCTTGCATGATCTAATTGGTCTTGTTTCAAAAGAAACAAAAAATAATAATAATAATAACTAAAATAAAATAAAATAAATCATATTCTTTATCTTAATTGCTTTCATTTGTGAATTGCATGTACTCATGCATTGTGTTTTTGTATATTTTATTGATATGTTTCCTTAAGGGATAAACTAATTATGTAGCAAAATTTTATTAGAGCTAGGATTATTTATATGTGTTCTAATACGTTGAACATCTTACTATACACTTGTCTATCAAATTTTAACATTAATTTTTCCTACTCATTAAAATATCAAAATAGTCATTGATAAACATCTTTCATTATTTTTTTTTTTTGATATATTGATATATTACAATTAAAATTCTATTCCAAAATAGTCATTAACTAGACATCTTTTATTAATGTTCATTTTTTTATACACTCATATATTACAATTAGAATTCTATCAAGACTATCCTTGATAATTCTAACATAGTACAACCAAAAAATTCTACCCTTGCAAGATACTAGAGAGATATTTATTCTACTCTTATTAATCGAGAGATAATTTTACTTCTAACTAATTTAATTGGGAGGAAAATCGAGAGAGATATCTACTCTGTCCTTATTAATTTAGAGATAATTTTACCCTTACCCAATTTAATTAGAAAGGAAATCGAATTCCAACAATAACTAGGACTCGAATCCATGCACTTAAGCTAACTTTAAGTTCTTGGACGCATGGTTATAATGTTCTTTATTTAAATCCTAACAAATGGTGGGACTTGAACTTGTGCCTACAAACATTGATTGCTCAGGGGCTGCAAAATTTCATAACTTAGTTTTAGTTGATATGGCATGTGCCCTATCACATAAATGTAGATAATAATAATTAATACATTAACAAAATGAAAAATATTAGTTTACAAAATACAAATCCAAAGTTTTTGTGTGAGAGGGGATGTAAAAGGGAGAGACTAAACAAATGTGGTGAAAAACGACATGTATTACTAAAACTAAAAATACGAAGTCTAGGCAATTGAAAACATCGGGTTTTTTTATTTAAATATCCCTAATTTGTCCTTAAATACTAAATTTATACCCTATTATATACATATACCTCACGAAGATAGGGAAAGTAAAAAATAATCTTAAAAAAATCAAGAATCCACACATTTCTTCCTCTCAGTGCAGGAAGATGTCGAGTGCGAAGTCGGGTAAGTCGAGAATTTAGTTGAGCAAGAATTAGAGATAAGTAAGTCGATTAGAAAGTTGAGTAAGCATATTAAATGAGTCGAGTATTAAGTGGTCAAGTATTACGTAAAAGTCAAGTAAATTTTTTGAACAAGTCGAGTAAAATTTATGTAATTTTTAAAGAGGTCGAGTATTAAGTCGGGTAAGTACATTGGGTCGAGTATTAATATTTTTAAAGAAGTGAAGTCTGGTAAGTTGAGCATTCAGTCGAGTAAGAAGCTAAGGCAATTGAATAAGTCGAGTATCTAGTCGAGTTGGTAAGTTGAGCATTCAGTCGAGTGAGAAGTGAAGGCAATTGAATAAGTCGAGTACGAAGTCGAGTATGAAATATGGTAAGTTGAGCATTCAGTCGAGTGACAAGTGAAGGCAATTGAATAAGTCAAGTATCTAGTCGAGTACGAAGTCGGGTATGAAGTATGGTAAGTTGAGCATTCAGTCGAGTGAGAAGTGAAGGCAATTGAATAAGTCGAGTATCTAGTCGAGTACAAAGTCGGGTACGAAGTATAGTAAGTTGAGCATTCAGTTGAGTAAGAAGTGAAAGTAATTGAATAAGTCGAGTATTAATTTTTTGTTAGCATTTTATTGAGGCTATTTTGTAATTTCTTTGGTTTTTTAAGTATGTATATGTAAAGTTACAGATTTTAATAAATGGAGGTATATTTTAGGTATTACGAGAGAAACGAGTTATATCCCACGCAATTCCTTCGAAAACATCTCTGTCAATTGCGATGAACAGATCACAACCCTTCATAATTAAACAAAATCAAACTTGAAAAAACAAATCACAGACACACACACACACAAAACAATCACAAAAACTATTTGTTCTGATCATCCCTGCTTTTTTTTAGCGTAGCTCTTGGAATGAAAATTAACAAAAAGTGTCAAAAGAGAAGCATTAAACACAGCATTGAAGCACCAACCCAAAATCCCAGAGCAACCAAATCCCGTAAAATGATAATACAGCATCAAAACCGAAACAACAAAACTAAACACAAACTGAACAATCTGACAATCAGTGACCAATCTCTTCCACTTTGGCCGCAACCCCATCACACACAATAGATAGTACCAGTACATGATCACATGCACACTTGCATTGGTCACAAGTGCAATAGGAAACAAAGACTGCTTCGTCTGTAACCAAAGGTAGCACATTACGACGACGGTTGCATGGTGGTAGACGTGGAGGAACGTGAGCCGTTGGATGGATTTTGACAAAATGATCAAAAGGGTGTCTAAGAATTCGAGTATTTTGGAGAGGTAGAAGAGGTAAGCGTAGAAGAAGAGGGGGCCAGACGGAGAAATGGTGGGGGGGAAACAGAGGGTGTAATGGAGGTGGGGCAAATGGACGATGATGGAGAGAGTGCAACCAACGGCCATGATGAGGGAGAGGAGGAGGAGGGTGAGGTTATGGACGGCTGTGATGGGCTTGAGGATGTGGGGTCCAATGAGAGGTGATGATGATCGTGATGTTGATGTTGATGCGTGGTAGAGGATGAATGTGAGGGAGAGGTAAGTGAGGATGGAGAGAATGAGGAAGTGTGGGGAGGAAGCTGGGGTTTGGTTTTGAGTCCATGTGAAGTTGAGGATTTGTGGGTGGTTTACAAGCCAATATTGGAGTGTTGAGGTGATTGAATTTGAAGCCATGGCTGGTTTTTAGGGGGAGGAAAGATTAGAAAGAGATGATGTTGAGAGGAGTGGGGGAGTTTAGAAAGTTTGGGATAACCTGAGGGGTATTTTGGGCATATAATGTTGTCCGAGCTTAAATTTTTGTTAAAAAGAAATAATAATAATAATAATAATAAATTCTTTTCTCATGTCAATTTACAACTCCGAGTGTGTTTCCAACAATTGCTTTTCTTTTTCTATTTTGGGATTTTGAATCATATTCTTTTTTTTAATTCAATAATGGCCTCTTCAATTATAAAATATGGTAAAAGGCGATGGGGTGTAGTGTCTAGGCCTCCGCGACAACGGCATCTTTGGACGTGGGTTTCATCAGTTTCCTTTTGGCTATTTCTGCGCAATCAAACTTGTGGATTTCGTGCACTCAACGTGGAACCCTTTTGAATGGACGTAATGGTTTTGGTGGGATCACCCAAGCCGAAGAAGCATGGAACTGGGACCAATTTGTTGACAAAAATTTAGGCATAAAATTTACGAGTAAGATTAAGTAAAATTGAGTTAACATCTTGTATGGTGAAGTACATCGAGTAAGGATTTCTGCAATCGGGCTAGAAAGTATAATTAAAATTTGGTGAGAGTTTCGTAGGGCATAATTTTTAAGATGCAACGTTAAGAGTATTTAGTAGACACTTATAATATTACTTGAATTGATCTAAACTCATACTCTAATATAAAAAATCTAAAATATCTTTAATAATTTTATTGAAATTATTATTTGACAATCATATTTATCACATAATATCAACGTTTATACTATAATTACCGCTAATACTAAAAGCTGATCTCATAATTAAAAGCTAAACAAAAACTCGAGTACAATCTAGTAAAACAAGATGATTCAAACTAGAACTTGCCATCAAAAGTGTATCAAAACAATCACAAAACACTCTGTTTCACAAATCTGCAGTAGAATTTGCACAATTTAACTGAGTTACAGAGTGAATAAGATTCCAAAGCAACAGGCCATTATTATTATTAAGAAAACAATTCATCGCTAGAACAAAATTAACTTTTCTAACTTACTAGAATTTAACTAGAGAAAAATTGGAATATACGTCGTTGTATCACATATAGTATTTAGACATCAAGAAAAGAATCCCTCTATCAGTGCACTATACTTGTCAGGAAACACCTCCCTACTAGTTCTTAGATGTCTCAAAGAGTTTGATGAGGACTTCCGTGTTGTATCTCTTCGACAGGCAGCAAAATTGGGCTATTGACTAGGATTAACTCCCAAGAAATTTATGCGGTCACCTTCTTCCGGACTATCCTCTTTCTTCGCACTTTAGGAGCCCTTCCTTCCCCTTCAACAGAGTCGACATTCCCTTGTTTGATGCCAAGGAGCCCAAGCCCAGAGACAATGGCATTCTTTGATATCAACCACCTTGGGGACTTTTGAGTTGAGCCATTGACATCCTGAGACGGCCTGTTGTAAGCCTTCTTCAAAAGGTCATCTGACTGAAGTAGCGGATCTGCTTCCACTCCTAGCCAAGCAAGCCTTGATCTTTCTCCTAATTGGACATTAAGAACCCTGCATGGAATCCATTTGAGAAGTTGAACAATAGACAAAGTCCAACACATATAGGCAGTAAAGAATAATTTGGACAACAAATACTGATTGTTTACGCACAGGGCTGAACAAATGGGTAAATTAAGGCACTTAAAAGTTGGAACCGTATTCACCACTTGTATTTCCTTAGAGAACTACCTCAGAGTTCAGTTAATTTAAAACCATTCTTACGTATTTAACTGTAAAACTAGAGAAATTGTACTTCCGTAGCGAAGTCTCACTATTGTTAAGGATCTGGACTTAGAAAGGATGCAAGTTGATTAAGTAAAGAAAAATTGAAATAATACTCGGTGATAGATCTACACACTCCAATAGAAACCACACTAACATCATATCAGACAAATAAACAGATTCCCCAGTCAAAGTTTAACAAACAAAACATTAAAACAAGGGTAATTTGGTACGACCAGAATAGTCTATCAATGTATATAGAGATGTAGATCAATAAACAAATACGTAAAAGAGAGAGAGGGAGATACCTCAAAGCAGTGCTTAAGAACAGTGCTACTCCAATAACATCAAAATGGTTGATGACCGCTCTATCAAATCCACACAATAGCTGATATCTCATGTTTGCATATAGTCCAAGGAAAGCACCATAACCAAGCGCACTAGTACTCACAGATGGGATTGTCACAGATAACCTGTCAGACATTAAAGGTGGCCCAAATTTAACAAATGTTAAACTGGCTTAGACAGTAAACAGAACAATCTTCTAAGTTTTCTTTATTTATAACAAATAAGTGAACGAGGAATGAAAAGGAAGTTTTGCAACCATGTTTACCTGTCCTTTTTACCAGCAAGATAGTTTGACAAAGAACCTTGCACTGCTCCAGCACTTAATCCCACCATACACAACTCTGCAGCCTTGTAAAAAAGGGAGTGGATTCTCTTTTGCAAGTCAAATTCTCGAAATGGGTAACTCCGTTCAAATATATTGTTTGGGAGCTTTTGTAATGTATTTTGCAAGTCAAACCGGAAGGTGTTTCCATAAGAACGACAAGGAGCAAGCGACCAAACAACAAAAGCATTACATGCTGTTACCGTGAGCACATTTATTAGGGCAAGATCCCATTCTTGCTTTATCCTATCATGACAGAAACAAACATTTATTAGCTTAATATATAAAATGAAAATAAAAAGGAAGGGGAAAGTTCCTTTGTTATGAAAGAAAAAACACACCTCTCCTTACGATTCTCCAACTCCCACAAAACAGTGCAACCAATTGTGGCAGCCTGCTCTAGTATAAGTTTATACAAAAAAGCAGGATCTGCGAGCATCCTGTGGCAACAGCAGTCAATACATAATGAGAGATCCAACATCTTAAAACCAATCAAACATCACTGAACCATTGGAAAGTGTATACTTATAATTTTTTTTTCCCAAAAACTTTGTCCAAGATAAATGAATGTATAAATTTCTTCTACTAGTCTAAGCTTTAACAGTTTTCAACTCCAAACTTCTAAATCCAACACAGATACAAAACAGCCAAGATTAATTAGCTACAAAGCGATAAATACACAAATCACAAAGCAATCAAAAAGCAAAACCCCACAAATGATAAATTAAAAGTAATTCCAGGAGCACAACAAGAAAGACTACCTGCCAATGAATGCCCTCGAGACTCCCTGAGGAAGTGAACGAGAAATGAACCTGGTAGTTGTTGGTCTGGCATTAATAGCAAGGAATTTTACCATCTGAGCAGAGCTGACTAATCCCTAGAAACAATTTTTCAGTGAGTATTTAGCCATACGAGTTCACAGACAAAAGCAATAACACGAGCAACTATGTACCATTTCATAAGCTTGTCGGAACCCAGCAGGTAAATCCATCATTGTCTTCATCCATTCATTCAACACAGCGTCTACAAATTTTCGATCAAAGAGCTGGCAGAAAGTATGGAAATAGTTACTACATCGAAATTCAAAATCAAAAGAATATAAGCAGAAGCAAATATTAATTTAATCAACAAATATCCATAAGTATGTTTCAGAGCTTATAAGCTTCAACCTCTTCAAGGATTTTCCGCCTCCTGAAAAGTCCGCCCTCATCTCCCTCATCGCCATCATCAAAATCATCGAAGTAGTCATCATCATCCCCATCATCATCACCTCCATCACCGCCACCATGGTTGATTTTCTTTCCAATATCTCCACCACCACCCCCAGTTGCAAGCTGTAATTTTAAAATGAATTAGCCTCCTTGCCAAAATTTCTAGCCATTATGCAAGCCAAAAAAAAAAAAAAAGGAAAATGAAATGTTGCGTTTGGATGTTATGCAAAAGCAAAACCTTGAACCTCACTTTCAGGCCTTTATCAGCACCCCAGTCACAAATGAATGATTTATCAGCACACCACTCACAAATGAATGATAAAAGTCCAACAATGCATAAGGTTCACGATTCCATAAACATAGAATTTTAACAATGGGTAATTTTTAAGGACCTCCCCTGAGGTTTAACGTATTAACAGTCTAAGAGAATGTATGACCGTAATTACACAAACCTCCCTTGGCGTTAGTATAACGTTTCGTATATCTTTAGTATTTGTGGGTAAATTTGTAATTTTAAAACAAACTTGAAAAAATGAAAATTAAACAAAACCCGAGATCTGACTTTTGCTCACTGATACACATCAATACCCAGTGGTTATTAGCTTCAATTTCTCTTTCATGAACTTTATAATGAAAAAATGAAAAATAAACAAAACCGAGGATCTGAGTTTTGCTCACTGATACACATCAATACCCAGTGGCTATTAGCTTCAATTTCTCTTTCATGAACTTCATCATTTTCTTTTTCATTGAACCAATTAACCAAACAACAACCATTCTCCAGCACCAAACGCTTTAACGAAGTTGTTGTAACCAATAAACGATCTTGCAAACGCCCCGGCGAACCATGACGGCAGTCAACCACCACTAGTTCCTCCCTGTACTACCAGAAATCCACCTCCTGTCCCGTCTTCCCGCCAGCCAACTCAATCAAGTTTGTCACATTCCATAATTGAAAACAAAAATCTAACCGATCCACCACCAACTTCATCTTTGTCGCCTCCAACCACCGCCGCTCTCCGCCATGCTTCCTCAAAACAGATTTCAACCTCTGTACCCTCTTCTCGCCAGCCATCTCATAATAAAAGTTTCAGCGCTTAAAACCAAAATAAGAAAAACCAACCCCAAAAGCCCATCCAAATCTAGGCGATCAGGGTGCTTTCCCACCATTGCCAAACTCCCCTCAACAACTTCATCGACTGCTAATCCCACATCAACAGAAACCATGCAATCTGTGCATTTCACCACCTTCACCACATTTTAAAGCAATATTGGCAGCTTGATTCAAATTTTATATATTATTTATTTATTATTATGCAATGTCAATTCTTTCTACAATTAATGGGAATCTTGGTCCTTCTATGTGTTTTGTGATGTTGGCGACAATATTCGTCATCCTTGTTTGGTGACAAGGGTATTTTGGAAATTTTAGCAGTCCACTAACAGTCAACGTTACAAAATACTAACGCCAAGGGAGGTTTGTGTAATTACGGTCATACATTCTCTCAGACTGTTAATACCCCAAACCTCAGGGGAGGTCCCTAAAAATTACCCTTTTAACAATTAAGTCAACAAACCAATTAAACAAACTTCTCCATAAAATGAATTATAAACAAAAATAAAAGCATTGTATACCACATACAGCCACCGGAATCATTAAGGGGGAGATGATTGTACTAACTAATTAATAGCAATGACTGAAAAACAGCAGTAACAAATCAATAGATTTAAACCAATTATTGCATGTACTGAATATTCACCATCCTAGAAAGACAAATGAAAAAGCAAATCTCTTCTACTGACATAAGGTCACAGGCAAAGAAAACCAATGCCTCTACTAATAATATTTTGGCAAATAAAACCTCAAATCGTAATATCTATGAGACAGCTAAGAACGACACAATCGGTGTGGTATCAAATCGTAATGAAGTGTATTAACTGCTTATAAACACCTTTTAGGGATGATATTGAGGACACTTTTGTAAAAGGAATCACCATTTGGAATGACTTGCGAGTTTAATAGGCAGAACAGATTGTTCTTGTACTAAAGAAGTAACAAGTTGATATGGAGTAAATTTACAGAAAGAATTAGAGTAGTTTTTAATAGTATCTGCAGTAACAATATTTTGTGTAGGGAACACAATTGAGATTGTTTTTCAGGAATGTAAAATGTTGAGGTTTATTATTAAGGTTCATGTTTCCTGATCTGCATTATATTGTAGAGGACAAGCAAGAAAGCGGCTCGGCACAAGGACTGGTCATCATTTGTCCAAAAATCCTAAAGTTACAAAACTCAATTTAAGTTCTTTTAAAACTTTAACACTGCAATTTACAATCTTGGCGGTTTTAACCAGGGGCATAAACTAGTGATAGGGACTGAACAATGGGTTTCAGATCATTTGTAATGAAAATTTGCAGTTAAAACACAAAATAGCTTGTACAAGAGCAAGGAAATTGATTTTCGCTGATGGAAACCTAGTTCACCGAACACATTTCAAGGTAGCTTTCTGTGCTTGAACTGCAACCCATTCAAAACATTCTACCAATGACAATGTGATTATGGGGGGATAAGATTTACAACTCGTGATAAATGCATAACACGGGGTGTCTCCAGACCACTACTTGCAAATTTGGTTGCTTCGAGTCATACTGTGGGGTAAGTTACACTGCAAGAGTTTTAAGACTTTGAAAGTATGGCAGGGAACATTTAAGAGAGAAGAAAAAGAAAGGGTATGAAAATTTCACCTCTCGGCTAAACCATGTATATTTGAGATGAGAAATATGTGAGCTTCAGATGGTCATGATGACCTCTTCATGAGGTAAATTCAAAACCATTTAAGCCCATTTTCTCTTCTGTAGAGTGATTCTACTTTTTGTCTTTTTTATTTTCCCATGCTTTTACAAATAGTACTTTTCTCATGCTTTCACAAACACTTTTGAGGTGAAAACTACTTAAATGCTATATAAGTGCTCATTCATATATTAATACATTATTTTACTCTTAATCTACATAAATGATGACCAGCAGAGGGATGTCATTCATATATTACTACTTTATTTTACTCTTAATCTACATAATGATGACCAGCACAGGGATGTCATTAAAATCAAATCTAGTGTGTTTTCCGCAGGCAGCTAGCCAACTGAACAACTATGTTAGATTCTAACGAGTATTGAATAAAGCATCAAACTAGTTATATTCTAAAGAGTGTTGAATACAGCATCAAACTAACTTTTCGTAACATTCCATGATTTCACTTTCTCCATAGGTGGAGCTCATTACATTATTGAGATTAATGAGTGGCTCATAGTAGCTTAGATAGAGATTTATTTGATGAAATCCCAACTTTTTTGGATCAAGAAGAACATTTTCAATTCCTAGTTGTTTCGTTTTAATCCAAATATGCTTTTTATAATCTTGGTTAACTCATTTCCATATATCTAAAACCAGATTTTTTAGCTCCTCTAAAAACTAATTTATCAACCTAAAATTAAAAATTAAATGCCCAAAGTAGCCTTTAATAACTCTTATACAATTAACAGACAAACAACCACTTCTTTTTCCAATAGCTAACTTCTAGGGAAAATCAATAAATAAATAACCAAAACTCAACTTCCAAAAAATCCTAAAGTGTGTTAAAAAAACTGACAACTAATAAATATCAAAATAACTTCTCAAATTCATGGAAGAATTAAACCTTTTCTGCAAGTACACAACTTAAGAGCTTTTGTCAAAGCAATGCAAACAAAAGGGGAAGGACTAATGAAAATCACAAGTCAAGCAAACAATTTCTACCTATTTTTCCTTTTCCCAGCTTTTGAGCAACCACTTACAAGAATACAATCACATTAAAACACCTTCAAACACTCAAATCCATACTTCAAAAATCTACCCTCACCCCCATCTCGCATTAGCCCAAATAACCTAGAACCTTTAAACAAAACCGTCATTGCTCTCAGATTCGTATCATAGCACACAATTGCCCCAGGATTAGTAATCCTTCTAGGCATAGCTTAAACCCTAAAGCAACTGAATCCATAGGAAATGACCTCAATTTGCAGCTTCCAACATCATTCAACATCAACAGTGTTTATCACCACGCCTTTTTCTCAAAGCAGGAAACTTTTAATAAAGAAATTTTTTTCGCCGCGCGGGGGGACATTTGTACTTGGCAATCAATCACCCAAAAACCTAACTCTAAGAAATTGCAAAACTTAAAAAAAAAAAAAAGAGAAAAAATTTAACGAATTTTGAAACTGAAAACAACAACAACAGCAGCAGCAAAAATAACAGTTACAGACCTCAGGTGTAGTCTCAGATTGCTGCTGCGTCGTGTCAAGTTTCCCTTTTTCCAACGTAACAGCACCAAACGCACCGTATTGACCCCCTTTCATAAGCGGACCGTACTCGGCAGTCGAACCGGACGGTAGAGCACTGGGCGCTTTGTAGCACCTCTCCAACAAAACCACAGAATGGTCTCCGCCGTCAATTAACGGCGACGGCACCGAACACGTTATCGGCATATTCTTTCTCCGCACCCTAACCCCCACCGGATAACTCGTACCGTATCGAGGAGCCGCCAGAGTCGATGATGATGATGCTGATGACAAGGCTTTGGCAGCGGTTGTGGGGACGGGAGTCGTTTGGAACATGATGTGAGACATGATGGGAAATGTTCGGATACCGAGAAAATTTTAGTAATTTTCCCCGAAAATTTACATATATTTTTAAAATTTTTGTTTTGGTTTTCTTTCTCTCTCTGAGTTTTTAGAGAGAGAAGAAATGAGAGAGAGATTGAAAGGGTTTTGAAGGATTAGTTTAAGGTCGACTAAACGACAAAAACGCAATCGGATAGTGTGTGTAGTTTTTTTAGACGTTGAGTTAACTGGTCCGGGTTTCACGTGTTCACTCGGCCGGCTCGCTGAGTTGGCGTTTCTCTGACACGAAGAGCTAGACTACGCCCCACTAGCAGTAGCCGATCGATGCCTACTGCTTAGCAATTGGTCTATTTTTTAATATGCTGGCAGAATTACAATACGGCCCCCGTGGTTACTGGAATTACGGATGGTGAGCATGACTTATTACAGATTAATAATTATTTAATTTCTTAAACAATTTAAGAAATACAAGGTGTTAAAGATACCCTTGAATTATTGTTAAGCATCTTCCCATCTTATTCTTGATGTGGAAAGTTCTATATTCTTTATGGGTGTATGGGAGTTTATTTATTTATTATTTTTAATTTTAGAATTTTTGGGCTGAACTTCAATTTTGTACCAACAAATCTCAATGGATATTGGATTAGAGCTTAGGTTCCAAAGAATATATTATTTTGGATTCTCTAATGTAATATTGAAGAAAAAAATTAGCTAATAGATATTTTAATAAATAAAATAATAAAAATCAAAGATACAATACGATCAATAACAACAAGGTTTGTCTACTATGATTTTCAAGTAGTTTATTTAGCTTGCTATTAAAATTCAAATCCTTGCTTAACAAAATATAAATTTTTTGACAAACTTTTCTTGTTTAATAAACTATAAATGATTATGAGATTGTATTAGATTTCATTTTTCACATTTGATGTTATAAAAAATAAATTTATTATATATATACAAAGAGTAATGATCTACTGGGTGATGATATTCACATTATGATGAGAGATATTATCACGTGATGTTGTCTGGTTAATCAAAGATTTAGTAGTATAGATAGAGAGCCATAGAATTTGATCACGTATTCAGGTGTTTACCATCTAATGGGTATCACTACATATTAAGTCATCCTTATACAAGTGTGAGGGACCTTTATAAATAATATTTATATTCTAATACAATATAGATAATATACATAGTGTAATGTACTCGACCCTAGAGCTAGATGGGTCTCTAAGATAGGAATAAAAAAACATACATAAAATTGCTCAAATAAAAGTTAAAACTAAAATAATCATACATAAGTTAATAGCTCATTAGTTAAGTTAGTTCTTATTTCATTGATTTCAGTTAGCTCTTATTGCCTCCCTTAAAACGGAGAGTTTGATTGTGTTATTATATACTTTCTTATGATTCATGTGTAGGCTTTAATGGTCTTCCATGTTGGACTTTAATTATAAATTTGTAAATTGGGCATTCACGTCCATTCCTTATATGAAAGTATAATGCTTTCTACACCCATTTAAAATTTTTATTAAACTCCATTTATTTTCATTATAATTCTATTATTAGTGGAAATTACATTAAACGATAATAATTAAATTAAAATTTTTACACCCGCAAATTATGAACCCTCCCATCTTTAAATCCTCATCATAAAATAATTATTTTTTTTATAAATTCAAAAGAATTTTGAGATATTGAAGAAATAAAATACCTAATGCTAAAATTTTTATTACAAAAAAATATAATTATTTTTTTATAAATTTAAAAGAATTTTGAGATATTGAAGAAATCAATTACCTAATGCTAGAATTTTTATTACAAAAATATATATTTAAGTATAACAATGGGTTTAATAAGAGTTTTAAAGGGATGTTAGGAACTCAAACAAACGAAACTTATTTATTCTAAATGCTTTGGGTTGATCACAAAATTTATAACTAAAATTAGGAGGAAAAGCAAATATCAAATTTATATGTAGCTGATTATCGGAGGCATAAATTTCTATATCAATTAGTTTCCTCCAATATTTAAAGTTATTATTTAATACCTCAATTGGGAGGTGTTATAGCAGCAGAAGAAGGAAGAGCAAAAGAGTAGTAGAAATAAAAATGAGGATTACAAATGTTCTTATAGTATTTCAGGTATGCTAACAAGAAATGAATTTTACATGGGTGTTAAAACTTTAACAAATTTTATACCTAACAATATTTCAATCCGAAATACATGACCACGAATCAGTGAGCAAAAATGAATATTTATTTATTATTTTGCTATTATTATTTTTTTTGTTAAAACTGAAAATAGAAGTTAAAATAAGTTTATGCAGAAATTTAATTTATTTTCTAGTAAAAGAGAATAAACTTTATGTCAGTTGTAATGGATTTATTTGATTTGAGAATAGAGTGGCATTTGCTTGAATTTTAAGCCAGGTTTTCTTATTAACCAATATATTTATATTATCATTTACGACTCATAGTTATGCCAAGATATAAAACTAATAAGGGATATTTAGTTTTTTTTTCTGCAATCTAAATAAATAAATTTAGTTGAAATTGAAATAGTTCTAAACACAGATGTTTGAATAATACGTTTGTTTTTACGTTTTTAACATTTGATTTTCGTAAACGAAAAAAAAATCCGAAAACTATAATTTTGACGTTTATACTCTTACAAGAATTATATATATTTGTTGTAACTTGTAAATAAAAATTTAATAAATAATTGTAGGTCACATGACTATTAATTGTAGAATAAACTAAATCAAAATGTTAATTCATTTATTTGACTTGTCAAACTCTATTTTAAACTAAAATTCATTTGGTAAAGTTAAATAAATTACACTCTATTTATATTTCTTAAGCTTTTTCTCTCAAAATAGTTAATTATTTCAATAAGAAATTGAAAATTCATGAGGAATTATTTTGATTTTCATAGTAACTTCTTCTTGTTGTTGTGCTACTACTGTTGTTGTCGTCGTTGTTGTTATTCTCGTTATTATTAACATTTGAATAAAAAAGAAAAGAATGATAGTTACAAACCAAAAAGAAAAAAAAGATTGAGAGAGATTATGATTTATATAAAAGGAAGTAAGTATATTGAGAGAGATTATTACCTATATAAAAGGAAATAAGTATATTAATAAAGGCACTTCTGATAAATAAGATTAATCTCTTATTCAGACCTTTTCCATTTAAACATAAGTAAGAGTTTTTTTTTAACTTCTTAAAATAATTATTGTTAGTTGTGCTGTGAAAATAACAAATAAATAATAATATTAATGGGATTATGATTCTCTCTTGATTTAAGTTCTCTTGTGGTTTTAATGATTTTATGCCACTTGTATTTTAGTGCTAGTATATGATTAGAAATTAACTATTTTTTTTAATTCATTAACCACCAATCACTTGAGTAAATTTTGCTCAAGGAGAGATCAAATAATTCAAGGATCTTGATCCATAATAATAGTCGTTCTCCAAAATTATTGGACCTACATCTCACAATTTGAGAATACTTATGCTTCATCAAATGCGGATCCATCTCATCACTAATGGGGGCTCAACTCTCGTTGGAGAAAATAATTTTGAAAAGAAATTAGAGAAAAAATTACTTAGGTTACTTATTAGCACTTGTTAAATCTATTAAACTCATAAACTTATAAACCTGTACTATTTGAACTTTAACTTTAAGAATTATAAAAGCCCACACTTTAATTATAAATAAATAAAACCCCACACTTACCCATATTGGTGGTTTTACTATTTTTTTAATTTATCCCCTGTTAAATCTATTAAAATAACATTTATAAACTCATTAAACTATGAAATTTTAGTTTTTACATCTTGTTGTTACAAAATTTAGCCTTTAGTAAATCATTTTTCCGAATTGGCCACAATGTTTCATCATATTTAGTACAAACACTAAGGTTCAATTTAGTAATAATGTAGCTTTTAAAATAATTATTGTTAGTTGTACTATATAATTAATCAAATATGAAGAAAATCAGTAAAATATTTGATAAATTTTATTTTTAAAAGTGTTATGAGTTTTAAAAGCAGTTGTATGTATTTGGTAAATTTTATTATTGAGCTGTTGTAAGAATATAAATAATTATTGGACATAATGTTAAATAAATTTATTTAAACATTTATAAACACACACACACACACACACACACACACACACATATATATATATATATATATATATATATATATATATATATATATATATATATATTGTGTACATATCATGGATAATTAAAAAATTTATTTTATTAATTTTATTTTTTATTTTTCCTATCTTCATATAATTGTAATCATAATAATCTTTTTAAAGTTAACAATTTTATTTACTAATTATTAAGGATAATTTTAAATTTTTATAATATATATGAGGATATATATGTAATTGTATTAAATATACAAGTGATTCTCAAAATCAGATTTTAAAAGGATACTTATTCTTTATTTTTCAAAATCTACGGTAGGATAAGGTGATGTTGCCAAAAGTAACTTCTAAAAATATTTATCAAACACTAAAATTAACTTTTAACTTTTTAAAATTACTTTTAAACCTCCCGAAAACAATTCTGAATTGACCTTAAGAATCTAGTTATGATTTTTCCCAACATGTAACTTAAATGTATGAGTGCGTACCACCTAATTGAGGTGATAAAATCTCTTGTGTTGAAAACAAGAGGTCTCAGTTTAATTCGAAATTTGATTGTGGTTAGGCTAAACAATCAAAATAGTAATAGAAATAGTAATAAGTAAACGTGTGCAGCATTTTGCAATCATCCTTTGCTTTAACAAAGCAAAGAAAACAAAGCCTGCGGATAGCTGCAAATTAACCCAAAACAAAACTTGCAAACAAAACAAGGAATCACTTCCTGTAGCTCTAAAAGCTATCCTTTTCTCCCTCTCCATCCACAAACCGCACACAAAAACGCGCACACATATATATATAATACCCATATCCATTTCCTCATCATGTCAAACAAAAACACAAATCCCATTTCAATAACTTGAAGCTAAAGAATCAACCAACCATCCATGTCTTTGGCTCAAAATCGTCCGCGAGTTATCGTCAATGGAACCCGAAGAACGAGAACTTTTCATTACTTCTGGTGCCAAAGCTGCCAACGTACCACGAGGTTCCGATCCACAGACCCGTCTGAACTCTTCTGCCCTCATTGCTCCGCACAACTTTATCTCGAGCTTGACGTCTCAAGGCCTAGGCTTGTTTCCTCCTCTCCCGCAGCTGTCGAGTCTTTCCCGACGCCCTCTGGTCGCTTTCTCGACTCATTGGCTCAAGCTCTCGACACACCAAATAACGACGGACACAACCTTCATTCTTGGATTTCCCTCCATTTTGATGAACCAACACCGCCGCCACCACCGCCGCCACCACAAGCCATGATTGAATATCCAATGCACGATCTTCAGCCGGATGCGGGGCCCACACCGGCGCCGGTTTCAGCCGTTGAAGCATTGAAAAGAGTGAGACTATCGGAGAGTACCCAGTTGATGAGGAACAACGAGGTGCAATGCTGTCCAATCTGCAAAGAAGAGTTTAGGGTTCGGGATGATGCTGGTGATGATAGTGATGAAGTGATGATCATGGAGTTGCCATGCAAGCATTTGTATCATTCTGATTGCATTGTCCCATGGCTGAGATACTACAGCACTACGTGCCCCGTTTGTCGCTACGAGTTGAAAGATTCAATTATTGGTTCTGGTGGTGGTAACATTATGAATGATCATCATCATCCTCATGAGCTACGAGATGATGGAGACGGTGAGAATAATAATTATGTTAATAATCGCTATTATATTAATAATAATACTTACAGGTTTGAAGAAGAACTGGCGAATAATATTGAGTTGTGGTGGAATCATTTGATGGGATTAAGGCCATTTCGTGCAATATCAGAGTGGGCACGGAGGCATTTTGATTCTATGGATAGCAGGATTAATAATGGTAATAATAATGCTTCTCGTAGCGGTTGCTTCTTGTTATGAATTTTTTTATTCACATGAAAATATATATTTTTTTATTTTTTATACTTAAATTTTGTATTTTAATTTTTATTTATATGATTTATTTAATTTATGATAAATATGAATAAAACGTATTTGAAAATAAGAGTAATAATATAAAATTATGCTGCCAGATAGTTGTTAACTATTATAAAAATAGTAGGAAGATAAGTAATATCTATTAATTTCATAAGGGAGAAAATTAACAATCTCCTTATTTTATTTTTTTTAATATAGTACGTGATCGCAATCTGGTTATAAAATTGTATTTCATTACCTTAATTTAATCCAAATTCTTTTTTTTCATAATCATAAATAAAACTTATTATATTATATTAAGCATTATTTATGAATGTCGTATCATGTGACACTAATAATAAAATTAAACTATGGTAGCAATAGTTACTATATTCATTATATCAAATAGATGATAGGCCTTCTATTTGTAATGACAAATATTTTGATTATTTTGTTGTAGCATTACAAGCTGACTTTGGATGTTATTATTATTATTATTTTTTCAGCTTCTAGGCCTTGGTGGCACTCTTGGCTCATTCTTTAGCTATTTAATTACTATGTCAATGATCATGGTCAAGTTAATTGGAAGTGGTGCGAGCATTGCTAGCTTTATGTTGTTTCTTATTAGCTAGGCAGGTATGTATATAGTTCATACATTGATTCAAATTAAGATAGCAATAGCACCCCTGAGAATATTATGAATACCTTTCAAATTAATTTCTAATTCATTTTTAATAAAATTATCATAGTTACATATTTATGTTATTAATCAAATTAATTATACTTTTTGCACCTTTCAGTCGTAGGGTTGAATATAGAAGAGATGGCATAACTGCAATTAATGATTTTCTTTTCTTTCTTTTTTTTATAAATCTGGTTTTTTTTTCATATTTATTTTGTTATATTCATGATATACGTACGAGTATGACATTGTTTCATATTGCAGATTCCAGAATCCCAATTCCAACCAGAGGCTTTGTTTTGTTAATTTGTTTACTTATTTGTTTGGTTTGATGCTTGCTAATGTTGTTTCTTTCATTCCCGCCTCAATACATATGGTTATATGATTTGTTCCACTTTTTTCTCTTTTTATTTTTTAATTTTTTTATTTAACTTGTCTCAATTTTACCCACACAACTATGAGATATTTGAATTCTCTTAACAATAAAGGAAAAATATCAATCAACTCAACTAATGAGTTATTAGTGGATATGTTTTTCTTATTTAAATTTTTATTTCTAAGTTATTCAAAATTTAGATTTGAGAATTAGACAACTACCCGAAGGATTATACATGCATGTGTGGCAGAAGATTATGAAAAGTTGAGTACTAAATTAGCTCATGCATGTATAACAATGTACTGTTAAGATTTAATTAATTTTATATTCTTATTTAATAACTACTAATTTTATACTTTTGAAAACTTAGTAAAAAAGTCAGCTTAAGACTGAATTTAAATCTTTAGTGAAACGATCATAGAGAGCAGTTTAGCGAAAATGGTCACGTAAACTTTTTATTTTTAAAATTAATCACATAGACTATTTTTTTAGAATAATTATATCATTTATCTACGGTGACGAAGCTCTGTTTCACCGAAAAAATTAAAAAAATTATTTAATATTTTTTTTTAAAATAAGAGAGTTTTATTTAATTTAATGAAATTTGGATGTGTTCGTACACAAATGTCGAAAATCTCAAAAAAAAATAGTATTATTATTATTAAAAAGGTTAAAAAGGCCGAATGTGGAAAGGCGTTCTTAAAATAAATAAATAAATAAAAACCGTTGCCTTCTTGTTAGTTTTGTTACTTTGAAACGAAGGCTTGTTGAGACTTGAAAGAGAGAAACAAAATGGAATCATCAGCATCAGGCAGAGCTTTGCCTCATCATCGTGAGCCGTTCGATTGGCTGATCAGACCGCCGTTGAATCTGATAACAACAACAGCCAAACATTCTCTCTCTGTCAGCCTCTCTCGTCGCCTTCTCCACCACCACCCCCTCCACGCCCGCCGCCTTCTCCATTCCTCCGTCAAGGTACAATTACTCAATTACCCCTTTCTTTTAACCAATGTTTCTGTTTTGTTACTGCCAATGCAAATTTGTTATGTAGGTATGTTAACACTCTTTGAATTTTTAAGTAATGTTGTTGTTACTCTGTCCAATTCAATTGATAAAAGGGGGGGGGGGATTATAAATTTAAATTGATTGGGAAATTTCAATAAAGCCACTGACTTATGAGCCATGGATTGAATGTGAAATCACTGGTTGTATAAGTAGTTGGGTGGTTAATAATTCATTAGTGAAAAATGCTAAAGAGATACGGAGCTCACAGAGTGCTGACAAAAACAACTATAAGCTTGTGCCAATTTATTGTGTTTGCAATTAAGTAAACCGGAACCGGTTTATTCTTGTTTTTGTCAGCATTCTGCCAAGTAGAAGTGCGATGTTTGCCAAACAGTTTAGCTGTTGTGCTTCGAGTTTAATCAGAAGCACAGCAGTTACAGATATACCATGTCGTTTTTCATATGTGATATTATCAGGACGGTGCAGAGTTTGTAATTAATGGAATTGTAATGTCATTTTGTTGCTCCACCAATTTTTAATTTTTTAAGAAATGAGAATCTGAACCCTTTAATCTTGGGTAGAAATGTAATAAAATGTATCAAATGCATAGACTTTGTAGCTCCATTTAGTTTTGTATGTATAAATCCTGATTGAAAACATGGGTTCATTTTGTTAGACTTTTTTATCTTTAGTTGTATGTCTATGGAATTCATAGAATATTTATGTTTGGCAACCCATGGCTCTGTAAGGTCAAATTTGTCTGTATAATGCTGAAATTCCTTAGTCATTTCTTGATTGATGTGGAATGGTTAAGTTGTTTCTACTGCAACATCTGTTACGTTTTTGAGTGTCAAAATTTCTCTCTGCCATCTGATGTCTCTTGTTGAGCAGAAACTCTCTCGTCTCTGTCATATACCCAGATTGAAGGATCAATGGTGTGAAAACGCCTTCCGGTTTAATGGAGTCAATTTTTTCCGATTCACAAATGATGCATTTGCATCCTCATTATCTTTTTTCAATGGTGGAGGTACTAGGAAAAACTCTGGCCATGAGGGTACATCACATTTGGAGACCGCCAGGAGAAATTTATTTATTGGAAGGCAATGGACGAATATCCTCCTTGCAGTTAATGTCTTGTGAGTATCACTTACTCATATTTGTATGAAATAAATTGTAGTTATCATTTATCTATATAATAAGTACGATATATAAACAAATTCCCCAATTCTTTACAATTTTTCTACATTACCTGATTTCAGTTATTTAGCTTAGGCTGCAGTCTTCATTTCCGAATTTCTGAGACAGTGCTAAGCAGAGTAATAGCTTTCTATTTCTTTTTCTTCTCTAGAGTTTATATTGCACAATTTGCGACACAAGACAAGCTTCTTTTGTGGGGAGCCAAGGTGAGATGCTTAGTCTACAGAAGAAAGTTTAAACATTAATTCTGGTAGACTTTTGAATATTCCCCTTTTGAATTATCCCTTTTTGCTTGATTTCCTATTTTAACTTTTTAAGCATGCAGATTAATAGTCTAATTGACAAAGGGCAGTTCTGGAGGCTGGCCACGAGCGCCTTCTTGCATGCAAATATTGTACACCTAATGGTCTGGTCTGAAGCTTTTGGCTTGAATTATTTCTCATCATTGTTGATCCTTTTCATGTTGGTCTGATAAGAAAAAAATTACGTTGTATAGGTCAATTGTTATTCTTTGAACTCTATCGGTCCTACTATGGAGAAAATCTGTGGTCCAAGGAGATATCTTGGAGTGTACTTCTCCTCGGCAATTGCAAGTAACAACTCATAACCTCACTTGCACAAGTGATGAAATTGTTTACCCATTATTATTCTGACTTAGTTCTTTGAAGAAATTAGGTTCAGCTATGAGTTATCGATTCTGTAATTCCCCTGCTGTTGGTGCATCAGGAGCAATCTTTGGATTGGTATGTCATTTTGAACTCCTTTTCAGCAAAAAATGAATCTCCTTTCTGTTGCAGTATGTTCCCAAGTTACAACCGTAAGGCAAATAATCAATAACTCGATCAGGTTCAGTGCTGTACGTTTTCAAGCTTATAATTATTTCTGAGATTTCTTCTTTAAGAACCTGGAAAGTGGAAACATTTACAGCCCTTGATGCAATCTTGCTCTCCCTTTCTCAATAATGCTAGATCATGTGCCCCTGTATTGTTATTTATTACAATTTCACATGCAGTTTTGACGTTTGATCTCCCTTCCCCCCCCCCCTCCCCCCCCTCCCCCTTGACTCTCACCCTTGACGATAATACTTCACTCTCACCCGTGGCGATAATATATAAATGAACTTGTCACCATTTTAAATTGTGGCTCTTTTAAGTTTCAGTGCCATACAATTTCAATCTTAATGCTCTTTTGACCAGTGAATCAACACTCTAATGCCTCATATTTATTGTGGAGTTCACTGATTGAATTTTTTACGTAGGTTGTTTCCTTTCTGATTGAATTTATGTTGGTTGAATTTTTTACCTTGAATTTTTTTCAAGGTAATTGTTTCCTTTCTGATGTACTTAGTTTATATTTTTTATGTAGGTTGGATCTTTTGCTGTATTTATCATGAGACATAGAAACATCCTTGGAGGTGGCAAAGAAGAGCTACAGCATTTAGCAAAAGTGATTATCTTTAATATGGTATGTTCTGCAGCTTTGCAAACATTGTCAAAATAGAAAGCAGGCATACATGGACTGGGGAAACATGTTATTTTATTGATCCTTCCAAACAAATGAACTGATATGTTAGAATTTTTTGTGTGTGTGTGTGTGTGCGTGCATGTCTAAGCTACATGGTAATGTGCATATGTGATGCAGGCTATTGGACTTCTGATTAAAGGCATTGATAACTGGGGACATGTAAGTATACAAGTCTCACCCTCTCTTGTTTTGTCTCTGAGTATGTGATATTTTTTCCCTGAAAAACCGAAAAAATATGGATTTTTTTTTATAAAAATGCATATATTTTAAAATCAGTTTCAGTATCTATGTTAAAAATAAGGAGACAAGCATTTGGATTGGCTTTTCCTTTCCTCAAAGGCCAAAACTTTCTGCCTTGGTTCAGTTGTTGTGATACTGCAGCTCTGACCGTATTGTGCCAATGTGGCACAAGTGTTTGCTATTCTGCATAAAGTTAGAACTGGTTGCTGAATCTTTGTAGATCTACGCCTTTAATATTCTGGCGGATTCCGATTTTGACTGCTTCATCCATTGGCAATTGCGCATTTGCTATTGTTTTATAAAGTTTCTTTTCTGCATATATCTCAGTGTTAGAAATTATGATTTCAGTGGGATTGAGGCAATCATAGGGAGGTTTCGCGACAGTCTTGTCTTGCTTACAATGTCATAGAATATATTGGAGATATGAATCATGGGTTATTTATAGTGTTCTGAAAAATCTCCTTATCAAATAGCACTGCAAAATGTTGCCAACAAACAGCTGTTGTGTGTCTATCATCTCTGATGAGTTATATAACCAACATTTGGATGATGTATCAATGACTTGAATAGGTTATAACCACAGAATGAATGACACCTAATTACTTATGTTTTACATATAAATGGCTTATACATGTAATGACATTTCTACTCCACCTGTTTCTCTAGGATATGCCAGGGAGAAGAGTGCCTCTACAACTTTTAGGAATTACCTAAACTTCCCTAGAATTATACTTACTCTCCCAAATCAAAACCCTCACAGGTATCCATGGGAGAGCCATCGACTTTGACGCACAAAAAGCCCCATTATATGCTGGCCTAGTTTTTTCTCATGTGCTTATTATACAGATTTTCTCGCTATTATATGTCGCTGATATCAATTGATTTGTTTATGCACATATCCATGTGTGGTATGCACATTGCTTAATGTCAGGTAGGAGGCTTGCTTGGTGGAGCTGCAATTTCATGGCTTCTTGGACCTGCCTTGAAGTATGAATTCACCTCCGATGATGGTTTCAGAATTTTCTCTGACAGAGCACCGATTTTCCACCTCATCAACTGGAAAAGAAAAGCCTAGGCAGCTCAATTGAAGAGTTGACTTTATGTTCGAGCACTCTTTCTAAGACCCATGCTAACTCACAGGGAATGAGAAAGGCTTTTCTCCTGATCATTTTTGCATTGAAAATGCATCTGCTAGTGTAGATGTAAACCTTTTGTATTATACATTCTGATAATGAATAAGCAGACGGCATAATGTCTAACTTCTTACCTTATGATTATTGAGAGAACTGGTTGGTTCTTTTGTGATTAAGGTGGTGTTTATTTTTTTATCTGAAATCTAATAGACCTGAATTACTCTAAATTCTAAATAAAATTGAATGTCTGAATAAAATATATATATATATATAGGTTCGAATTGTTAAAAATAATTATTAAGTTGTTTTTTTAACTTAAAAAAATCAGAAAACTAATATTTTTTCATTTGTATCCTTACAAATTATAAATGTGAAATAACAAATATCTCAAAGAATTTAAATAAGATAATATATTATCATAATATAAATTATATATTAATTAAATATGATCCAATATATTCTAAATTAATACATGTTAATCAATTTTTATTGTAGTTCATGATATTTTTATACGAAATGTATGCATAAAAATTATGAAGACAAATAATTCTAATTTGAAGAAAATAAAAAGATAAAAATAATAATAGTTTACCACTATATTATCACACGTTATACAAATGAGTAACAGTGTTAATTATTAAATTTTAGTTAAATAAGGATGAAAATTAACTAATTAGATAGAGATATTTTAGAGAATATTTTTTAATGTATCATTCAAACTTTTAGGTTAGGTAAAAAACTAAAAAAATTAATTTAATAACTTAACCACTTAACAGAAATTTTCATTAAATTAAAAAAAAATAAATTTAATGACTTAACTAATTAAAATTACGGCAATTAAATCATTGAGTTAAAAAACCAATCAGCCCTTAACTCTGAAGCCTAAGTAGGAGCAGTCCAACTTTGAGGAAATGGATTGTTCAGCTAACTTTCTTATAAAGTTATAATATGATCTCCAAATTGTTCATGACTGTCGGCATGATCGTTATTATTATTATTTTCTTCCCTACCTGAGAAATGCACTTGTACCTGCATCTTAATGACTTTGTTATCTTATTCATCAAGCAACTCAAATACCAGTTAAAAATTAAAAATTAAAAATTAAAAAAAGAGATGATAAAGCTGAATTCATCTATACAAGTATTCATCTTTTACTTGAGTAATTTATGATACTAGTTTATATTCCATTTCTGCATGACATCTTTTGCTTTGTACTACTACATTGCAGACGCTCCAAAAGAACCTGCATATATTACACTTAAAAGGTCAGTGGAGTTGAAGGTTCTTTTTGACATCGGGGATATATTTGTACTTCTCAACTTGCAACACTTCACATTAGGAGTTGTTTCCCTTTGGAAAGAACATCCTAATTGTTATCTTCACATATCACAAACACTGAGGTGAGATGAGCGGGCTGCCACCTTCTTGGCTTCGACCTCGTTCCATTTCATTTAAAAATAAGTTGCTTCTGTGAAGGAGAAAAGAAAAAAGGTTGGGGTGGGGGGGAGGGGACTGGCAAACTTATCCCGGGCTTCTACCAATCCTGTCAGAACAAAACTCAGGCATTTACATCATTCCGCCATGGCGCCTGGAATGCCTCAAAACTCTACAGGTAACTATCAATATGACCAACAAAGGATGAAAAAGATCAAGACTCCACAAAATCCCATTAACCAGACCTTGTTGTAGAAAAGAGCAACTGCTGAAGCTGCAAACAAAGGAAGCATCCAGGTGAACAACCTGCCTAACCAGAAAGATACCTTCATGCATGCATAAAACCAAATTATGCATGTAGGTAGAGGACATTCATACAGCACACATAAAAACTCAGGAATACTTACATGAAGGAGATGGTGGAAGTGATGAAGGTGCCGGGGCCATTGCACTTCCCGCGTCATGGCCTCGACCAGAACTATAGGATACTTCTGGCAAGGGTGATAGGTTAGGAGCCAACTTTGGTGGACCAATTGGAGGTGAATTAGTTGGGTTAGGATCGGAAGCTGGTGAAGAGCTTGGAGGAACAGTACGATGATGTACATGGTATGGCCGTCGACAAGGACTGGGAGGGTAAGCAGTTGCAGAAGAAGGTGCTGGAGTGGGATCACTTTGAGAGCTTGGTGGCTGTGGCTGATTATGATCAGATGGAGATGAAACTTCACAATTAGAACAAGGTGGGAGGTGATGAATGTTAGGAGAGGGTGCTGGAGAGTTAGAAGGAGAAATGGCCGGGTATGGGGCATTTGATGGTTCTGGGGATGGAGCTGGCGACGGAGTTGGAGGGGTTGCATGAAGTGTACCCTTTAGATAAGAAGATAAAACGACACCCTTAACTTTACCAAAGACTGAGTTGTCAAGGCCAAGATTCTTTGCTGGCGAATCCGAGATTGCCTGAGCCAACTGTTTCAATCTCTGTGGCAAAAGGCTCCCCATTTCTGACATTACTGAAGCTTCCACAGTGACTGGAGGAGATATTGTGGAGCCATCCTTGTTTGTTACTTGCACATATACATTCTACATCACAGCAGAGGGTAGTAAGAGAAGTTAATATTCAACTTATACATAAAGCTATCAATCAGTACCATACACCCTATGTTTTGAAATGGAAAGAAAGGAGCCAGTACAATTGCAAAACTCATTTTCCACGAAAGGCTAAAAAAAAAAAATTGCATAGCTCAAAAAACCAGGCATAGGAACTAATCAGGTAATTGCAAAGAAAACCTTTTGAGGAACCCAAAAAAATCTGCCACTACCAGCTAGTTTTTCACTGAACAGCTGACAACTGCAGGTTTTAAAGAACCTGGTCCAAGAGCACGGGTCAAGTCTTTCATAGAAGCAAAAATAATATTTTTCCGTTTCCCCTATTTTTTAATTAAATAGAAGGTCAAGCTACTAACTCCAGTAAGGTCTACCATTAACATTAAGTCTACTTCGAAACCAAATGGCTATCAGACCTGTATTACAACAGCATATAATTTTGACAGTATCAAATGCCCCAAAATCCCTCCCAAACCCAAAACTATGTACATCAAAGAAATTCGCGTTGAAAGTTAAAAGAACCAGTTAGTTACCTCATATGGCCGTAGACGCAATCCAAACTTCAACTGATCACTCAACTCAATGAAGTTCTCCTCTATTTCAGATATAGAATTATTAAGAGTAAAGTTAAATAGAATCTGGGGCAACTGCAAAATGTAAGCAATTGGAAGAGGAATTACAGTGATTCCCCCAGGAAACCTCAATATCTCAAACATAGAAGGCTGCCCAAAAACTGTTGTTGTCAAGGTCAGATTGGACTGCTGGAGGAAAAGCTCAATTAAAGATGACTTCAGCACACTTAGAGACACTGGATTTATACGAGCATTTATTGGATCAGAAAGGACACCAAACACTATGTCAGTCCAGTTAGAAGCACCTGACTGGTGCACGGATAGGACAGCCACCTGCAGAGAGCAAACAACTTTCAGATCAATATTGTATATTGTTTGAAAATTAATTCTACAGAACAAGGAAGCTAAAGGAGACCTTTGTATCAGGGACACCTATCTCCCCATAGATGTCATACTCTAGCCTTCCAATACGAGGAACAAGCTCTGAAACTGGCTTCTGAAGTCTGAAGGATGCCTGAACTGAGGCTGTAATAAACAGATAAAATACATATATATCAGCAACAAAAGGAAAGCAGATCAAGGAATGTTACTCATGTTATGAAATGTAAATATCATATGTCCAATTATAGCCACTGCTCTGAAATACTTGACCCAGTCCCTTTGATATTAACATCCTATGATTTCATGCACAGCAACATGGCTTTACCAGGATTTTTTACTAATTCTGCAATCATCATACATTCAAGGTTTACCACTCACTCCTCTCTCAATAGGCAGATCATCAAACGTTCATCATCACTCTAAAAATCCACTTGAGTACATACACACATTAATAAGCCATTTAAGAAAATTTCTAGTTTGAGGAATTAGCAAATATATCATCTTCAGCATTGATGAAAATAATGAAATTAATTAAAAGGAGCATAATTATCGCAATGAAATTTATATCAGCCTTAGCATTGAACCAAATGCATTGAATCTAACATTATTGCATGACCCTGGATATGTCAATCACTAAGAAATCAAGCTCCAAAATTCTAGAGGGAAATGCACGGGCATCTCCTCAAAACATCACGATCAACTTGCAAAGATGTAGAAACCCAAAATTTCATTTCTTCATAATCTTATTGTAAAACAACACAAGCAATGAGATCACGCGGTGATCCACTCAAATTATCAAAAATTTAAATTACTAAACAACAAAAACGTAATAATACACGAGCATAATCTCAACAATCAAATTACGATGTAATGGAACACATATCCATTAACTTAAACAATACAAAATATGATTGTAATCCTAACTCTCGCACAGCCAACCGCTGAGGCATCATAAAATACCCATTAGCTCTAAGCATCAAAACAACATATTTACACAACAAGAAAGAGGAAAATTTACCACCACCCATTGCTTTTTAGCTCTGTGGAAACCTGATCAAACAACAAAATCACAAAACGCTAAATACCCATTTGCTCTAAACACCACACAAGCCTAATCTCACAACAAAAACACAAAATACGCATACCCATTTGTTCAAAACACCAGAACGCCCTAATTACACAACAAAGGAGTGCAATTAACAACAAAACCATTAATCAAACCAACATTGAAACCCTAATTAAACAGTGAAATCATTAGCAAAACTACAACAACCCCAATTGCTCAAAACCCTATAGTAGAACCAAATTGGATGCGATTGCCTGCTTACCACTGAGCTTAATTTCAGCTTTTGCATCAAACCCGGATTGAAATTTGGAGCGAGGAAGCAACCAGAAGAACCCAGAAAGAAAAACGGCTAAACTAAAGAACAAAAGGACGACGCACTTGAGACTGAGCTCCTTAGAAATCAGTGACAGTACCACCGAACATCTCGCACAGAAGAATCTAGAAGAACGTTGATCTGGAGTGTGACTGGTCTGCTGTTGCTGCAGATTTTGCTCATTTTTACCCATCGAAAGAGCATCGGGTATGCTTCTTTTTTCCACTGAAAATCAAATAAATTTGAGCTGATTTCTTTTAATTTTTTTTCATCAATCAGATCTCCGGCTCGTTTCTGAAGTTACAAAAATACCCTCTTCTCACAGTAATGGACAAAGTTCACTATTAATGTCATTTTCTTTTTGGTTTGAAATTTAAGTTCACTATTATTATTAAAAGTGCAAAAGTTGGTTTTGATTTAGCTGCCATTCGATTGGTCTCACAAGTCTAACCAACCACTCACTTGCTTCCAACTATTCTTGAACATATTAAAAATCGAACTAAGTTAAAAGTTAATGATGGGTCAAATAGATTTTAAACTTTAATTCAATTATACTGTATATTTAGATTAATTTTCATCTTTTATATCGAATTCGAACTTATTTTAGTTGATATTAGTATTCTATTAATTAATAAAGCAAAGCAAACTAAACGGTTCCTAAAAAATTAACTGTGGTTGCTAAATTCGTTTATATTGTATGTTTAGATTAATTTTTATTTTTTTATGTTGAATTTTGATCCTACCTATTTTAGCTGATTTTTTATTCCATTTATTAATGAAATAAGCTAATTGATTACTAAAAGATGAATCACAGTCGACAAATTTAGTAGAAAAAGTAAAATCGAATGGTTTAATTTAGTGTTTCAATCTTGTTTATTTTTTTTCACCCTAAATATTGTATATAAGGTTGCTTTGGACATTTGGATGGGATTCAAGGACCTACATGTAAAAATTATAACACTTGTTTGAATCCTGTAAAATGTAAAAATTAAGGGATCCAATTGTCATTTTACGCTCGATTTGTTGATTGGCTTTACTTTTATTCCCACAAAAAAGTGAAACCCACTTCAGTCTCCCTCACTTTATACTCTCTTAGTGGGAATTTTTATTTATTTTTTAGATATATGATTTTTAATTTTTTTAAAGTAATTTTTTTTTTAGGCTACCGAACGTTGAGGAGAAGCAAAGTATAAAGAGGGGCAGAGAAGAGTCTTTTTCTTTCTGATGGATATTGGAATTAAATAAATTATTTTAACTTGTTTATCTTTAACGAACTACTTTCAATAATAAATTGATTGTTTCAAATTCGACATGTATCACGAGAGTTCTCCCCCCCCCCTTTTTTTCCTTTTTTTCTCTTAAAAAAGGTCGTTAGGTTCATTAAAATATTCTTGTTCGAGTTTTAAATTTAGGGTAAATTTATTAATATCTCCTAAGATTTGACTAAAATACAGGTGAATTCTAGTATCTCCTGACTAATATTCGAAGAGATTTTATTTAAAATAATGAATGTTGTATTCAATTATTGAAATATGAAAAAGAGTAATAAAGTAATTTTTGAGTTATCAAATTTTTTAATTCAATCGGTTAAGATAATATAAGATTTTGTGAAACACCTTTATCTGAAGCAGTGGCGACGCTAAAGTTAAAAATTGATTGCAATATATCATTGCGTATATCCCAATTTTTTAAAGAAAAAAAAGTAAGAAAATAAATAAAATATGAGATTTTATCTCTAATGATATTAAAAAAAAATAGTACTAGACTATTTATTGTTGTTTTCAAAGATATTTTCAAGACACATAACTAAGCAACAACTTACAATTAGTATTTTAACCAATATTAGAGAATGACTTCTAAAAGATGTATCCTAACAAATTAAATGTTAAAGTTGGAACTAATAAATACATTTAAAAAAAATATATAAATATAAATAATAAAAAAATGAATGATGAAATTATTACAATTTTGAAAAAACTAATTTTAACAGTAGTAATGTGCACAGAGTTTTGTTTTGGTTGTGTGTTTTTTAACTTGTTTTGGAAGCTTTGCTTGTGACTTGTGATAAACAAATGAAATGAAAGTCAAAGGTGGGCAAAAGACTATGGTCACTTACTTACACACTACTTCTATGAATCTCTCTGTTCATCAATGATTAAACATTATCATAATATTTTGAAGAGTTGTGATTCTTACTCAACGTAGTGCTGGGGCACAAATGGGAGTTGACCAATACGGGACGTACACGTGGGCCAATTATCTTCAAGGATTTTGTAACGAATAAGACTCCAATTATGTGCATGCACGTTGCGCTTAGGTTGGATGTTCATGTGATATGATGGGATAATAATTAATAAGAGAGACGCCAACAAACTTCTATTTTTCACCGTTTTCCATTAAATAATAATTTTTTTCTTTTTAAATCTCCTTTCCAGAAAATTGAATTTTCGTCAGAAGTGAGCCCGAACCCGGGTTTGGGCCCAGAACCGGGCTGGCGAACCCAATCCAAAAACAGATCTTCATTTCTTTCTCAACGAATAAAACCCTACAATAGCCCTGAATAAAAGAGTCGGTAAGAGACTTCATTTGCGTCCTATACGGCATTATTCTTTCAGCCCAGAATAAGAGAGTCAGTGACGCTACAAAAGCTTGAATACGTTAAATAAATTGGAGACACGATCGTTCTTCAGTATGCATATATCTTCGTAATTTTTTTTTGATTATTTTGAATAAAATTAAATTTTAGTATGCATATGAAAAAAAAGAGTGTGATATACTCTCATTCTATTTTGTTATTTTCAAGTTTATACTGAATGTATTTTAATTTATAATTACGCAATTCTTTATTGTCTTTATAGACACAAGTTGAAATAAAATATAACTCTTTGGGACCAAGACATATACAACATATTTTAAAGTAGAACAATATTTGAATATGAAATACTTGTGATATTTTTATAATGTTAACATTCCACTTGATAACTTACAATCAATAAATTAAAAGAAATCCTTTCATTTCAAGATCTTTCGTCTTGAATTTTATTCTTAAAATAAATAAATTTATAAGCTCTTTAGGAGTATTTTCACGATGAAATCATCAATACATTTTGAAACATTGCAAATTTAATTTTGGGAAAAAGACCGATACACTCTAAACATTTAGAAAAATAGATACAAAACTCCCCAACATTTTTAAAAAGACATTTAGACTCTCATTTGTTAACGAAACCTTCTCTTTCTTTAAGACATTGCAAGGTTAATTTTATAATTGCGCATGGATAACAAATGAATTCACCTAAAAACCCTCTTCCCCTCTTCAAATATCACAAACCCAAAATGATTCAAAAACCTCTTCCCTAACAAAAATCACAAACCCTTAACAGTTAACACACTCTGTTTCCCAACGCCTAACCCGCAAAACGCTAATGGTGCTGCTGCGCGTGCATCATCAACGTGGCTGCAAGAATGAAACCACTACCAAGTCAAATCGAGACCACCAATGAAAAATCAAACCGTCAAGTCAAACCAGCCCACGCTGTTGGTGCTACTGTTCATGCATCCTCGGCACTGCTGCAAGAGTGAAACCATCGCAAGTCAAATTGAACCGCTGCTGTAAAATCGAACAGATTATGGTCTTTTGTTTTTAATATTATGGTTATTGTTGTAAGGAAAATGATAAACGAACTCAATGAAGACAAAGGGACGACAGAAACACAACTTTGAATTGCCGTTTCACGCATTGATTTCTGCTTCTTTTAATATTGCGTGGACCCACAAGAAATAAAAAAAATGAGAAAACAATGGTCATTTCTGCCCCCTCCCCAACCACTCATTTTCCCTTCCTTAGTTTACTCCCCCTCCACTCATTTTACTCCCCTCTATTTGCTTCGTTACCAGACTCCCCTCCATTTGCTTCGTTTCTAGACTCCTCTTTTGCTTCGTTCATACTGCACTCCCCATTTGCTTCACACGGACTCCCCCAGACGACAAAAATGCTTATTCTCGCCGAGCCCCTTTATTTTTTTTTTCCTCGCCCAGCCCCGCTTGCTTCGTTACCGGACGACGACCGCTTCTTGTTCTCGCCCAGCCCATATCTACAACGGACACGATCGCCCATCCCAGATCTACTACGACGTCACTGCTTTGGAGACTTGTAGTTATTGCTTGCTGCTGCAGTTGTAGTGACCCATCCGTAAGCATTTCTTTTTATCTTTTTTATTTTTTTATGTTGTGGATGATGAAAATTTGAGATTGACAGTGTTAGCATTTCTTTTTAATTTTTTTTATTTTATGTTGTGGATGATGAAATTTTGAGATTGACAGAGTAAGAAAATTTCTTCCGTAAGCATTTCTTTTTATTTTTTTTATTTTTTTATGTTGTGGATGATGAAATTTTGAGATTGACAGTGTTAGAATTTCTTCTGTAAGCATTTCTTTTTAATTTTTTATTATTTTATGCTGTGGATGATGAAATTTTGAGACTGACAGAGTAAGAAAATTTCTTCCGTAAGCATTTCTTTTTATTTTTTTTATTTTTTTATGTTGTGGATGATGAAATTTTGAGATTGACAGTGTTAGCATTTCTTTTTAATTTTTTTTATTTTATGTTGTGGATGATGAAATTTTGAGATTGACAGAGTAAGAAAATTTCTTCTGTAAGCATTTCTTGGGTGGGGTGTTTATGGAATAAGGGTGGATCTTGATGTTAACATAAATATGTTAATAATATTGATTTTGATGATAACAAACTTTAAATGGTTTTTTGATAAAAATGTTGGAGCTATTCCTTAATAAACGAAAGCCTTAATAATCATTCTATTCATTTTTTCATAAAAGATGGACTTTCAAATTAGAAAAAGATTTTCTGCAAAATCTAGTTTAAAATGTAATTCTGGATATAAACGGTGAACCGTTTATTTAAAACGGTTAACCGATTAACACCAGAGAGCAAGGTATTGCCTAAGCTCTAACCGTTTATGAAAAACGGAAAACACAAAAGATGGGAAGGCTACTAGAACTTAACGATGAACCGTTTATTTAAATGGTTAACCGATAACATCCAGAATTGAAGGTTGTCCTCCTCTGGCACTGATTAACAAAACCGGATAAGGCTAAATTGTTTTGCAGGTTACTGGAAACAAACGGCGAACCGTTTATTACAAACGGTCAACCGATAATATCCAGAGAAGTCACTTCATGCAAATCCTTAACCGTTTACTTTAAACGGATAACTGATATTCATCTTGCAGGTCTCTGGAATTTAACGGCGAAAGGGTAATCCTAAACAGCAAACCGTTTATTTGAAATTTGGCCCAACGGTAACTTTTGACTGGCCTAAACGGTGAACCGTTAATGGTTAACGGCGAACCGTTTTCGGACCGACAGTTTGCAACGGCTAATTTTTCAGCTCCAGATATAAATAAGCTCATTCAAATTCAAAGGAGGTTGATCACAACACAATCATTGAGCTTATATTCGAGAATACAATCTTCATAGAGCTTTAAACACATTCTTACTTCATCTATTCACACATTGAGCATTGATTTGTAATCTTAAATATATTGTGAGAGGCAAAACAAATCTGAAATCTTTTGTTTTGAGTGATTGTAAGTGTTGGGATACACTTGGGTTTAAGAGATTGGGATAATCTCCTGTTGTAAAGGTTATTGACACATTGGAAGTCAAGTGTAAGCATTTGAAGCCTTGGAAGCTTGCTTAGTGGAATCCTCAAGCTCGGAAATCTTGGAGGCGTGGACGTAGGCAAGGTTGGCCGAACCACGTAAAAATCTCAGTATTTGAATCTCTCTTCCTTTATCATTTTTGTTGAGGTTAATTCATTTGTTATTGCTTTGAATTTGTTTCATATTTGCATTGAGTTTTAATTATAAATTGAATAATTTTTTAGAATTCCAATTCACCCCCCTCTTGGGTTGCATAACTAGTATTTCATTTGGTATCAGAGCCTTGTTCTCTTGTTAAGACTTAATCGTCTAGAGTAAAAGATCCATGGCAACCCTAAATGACTCAACCTTTAGAGAAGGGCAATCTACAACTAGACCATCATTCTTTGATGGTAATGACTATGCTTATTGGAAAACTAGAATGAGAATCTACTTGCAAGCCTTAGATTATGAAATTTGGAAAGTTGTTTGTGACGGTCCATTCATGCCTATGTTTAAAGATGAAGTAGGAGATGATATTCCTAAACCATCAAGTCAATGGAGTGAGTTAGAAAAGATAAAAATGTCTCTAAACTCAAAGGCTATGAATGCTTTGTTTTGTGCCCTTGATAAGAAAGAATTCCATAGAGTATCTAGTTGTGAAAGTGCACAAGAGATATGGAACAAACTTGAAGTTGTCTATGAAGGGACTAATCAAGTAAAAGAGTCTAAAATCAGTAGATACACTCATCAATATGAGTTGTTCCAAATGGAACAAAATGAAAATGTGTATTCTATGTATACTAGATTCACGGACATAGTGAACACCCTAGGTGCCTTAGGGAAAACCTTCTCAAATAGTGAGAAAGTTAAGAAAATCATTAGGTCACTTCCAAAAGAATGGAGACCTAAAAGAACCGCTATTGAATAGGCCAAAGACTTAAATACTTTACCTCTTGATGATTTAATTGGTTCTCTCATTTCATATGAAGAGGATTTAGCTGCAGAAAAAGGACATGAGGAGAAGAAGAGAATCATTGCTCTCAAAACTTCAAAATATGAGAGTGATGGGGAGAGCGAAGAAATTTCAGAAACTTCAAGAACCATAGGGAGAATAAGGAGGCAATCACATGCTATGAATGCAAGAAGCCTGGCCATATAAGATCGGAGTGCCCACTTATCAACAAACTCAAGAAGAAAGCAATGGTTGCCACTTGGGATGATAGTGAGGAAGAATCAAGTGATGAAGAAGGATCGTAAGAAGTATCAAACCTAGCACTTATGGCAATAGGAGAGGATGAAAATCTCAATGAGGTAAATGATCCCACTTATGATTAATTGTATGATGCTTTTAAAGATTTGCATAATGAGTTGATGAAGATTTGTAAAAAGAATGTATGTCTTAAAAAGGAAATGGTGAAAGTTAAAAATGAAAATGAATCTTTAAATGCAAAAATTGCATGCCTAGAAGTAGTGAACAAAACATTGCATGATGAACTTGCATTATCAAATGTGAAATCTAGTATCTCACATGAGCATTTAGAATCACGCATAGATGATTTGAAAAATGAAAACGAAGTGCTCAAGAAAAAGAGTAATGAGTTGAATGAAATTGTTTTGAAATTTACAAATGGACAAAAGATGTTGGATAATATGCTTAACTCACAAAAATGTGTTTTTGATAAAGGAGGACTTGGATATAAGCCTAACTTGAAGCAAAAGTATTATAAGAATTATTTTGTTAAAGCTACCTCCACAAATGATCATAAGATTGTTTGTCATTATTGCAATCAAAATGGTCACATGAAATATAGATGTCCCGTGAAAAGGAATGCATATTATGGTGTCAAATGCATTTGGGTTCCAAAAGGAGCCGTTGTTAACTCTCAAGGACCCAAAAAGCTTTGGGTACCTAAAACTTGAGATCTTCCTTGTATGGCTTAAAAATGAAGAAAAATAAATGGTACTTGGACAACGGTTGTTCAAGGCACATGACCGGAAACTATGCATGGTTCTCAAGCTTCACCAAAATTGAAAATGGTGGAGACGTATCGTTTGGAGACAACTCAAAAGGAAAAATTCTTAGAATTGGAAATGTTGGTAAAGTCTCTTCAACTCTAATTGAGAATGTATGTTTGGTTGAGAACTTGAAACACAACTTAATTAGCATTAGTCAATTATGTGACAATGGTTATAAAGTTATTAGTCAATTATGTGACAATGGTTATAAAGTTATCTTTGATAAATTTAGTTGTGTTATTGAAAACTCATGTGATGGCAAAACCTCGTTTGTTGGTAATAGATGTGGTAATGTTTATATCATTGACATAGAATGTGCATATACTCTTGATAAATGTTTTTCCGCATTACATGATGATAGTTGGCTATGGCATAGAAGATTAGGACATGCAAGTATGGATTTGATCTCGAAAATTTTGAAAAATGATTTAGTTAAAGGTCTTTCGAAAATTGGTTTTCAAAAGGATAAGATTTGTGAAGCTTGTCAATTTGGAAAACAAATCAAAACCTCTTTCAAAAACAAAAACCATATCTCTACTTCAAAACCACTTGAACTTCTTCACATAGATCTATTTGGATCATCTAGATATGCTAGTCTAAATGGCAAATATTATGCATTTGTGATAGCGGATGATTATTCTAGATATACATGGGTATTATTCTTAGCCAATAAGGATGATGCTCTTGATACTTTTAAAGTGCTTTATAAGAAATTACAAAATGAAAAATGGCGTGATATTATATGCATTAGGAGTGATCATGGAGGAGAATTTGAAAATCATGTATTTGAGAACTTTTGCAGTAATCTTGGCATTGAGCATCAATTTTCATCACCTAGGACTCCACAACAAAATGGAGTTGTTGAGAGAAAGAATAGGTCTATTCAAGAAATGGCTAGGACCATGTTAAATGAAAATGCATTACCTAAATATTTTTGGGCCGAAGCCGTCAACACCGCTTGCTATGTTTTAAATCGGGTGTTGATTAGACATCATCTCAATAAAACTCCCTATGAGCTTTTGAAAGATAGAAAACCCAACATTGGCTATTTCAAAGTTTTTGGATGTAAATGTTTTATTTTAAACACAAAAGATAATCTTGGTAAATTTGATCCAAAATCTGATGTTGGCATCTTTCTTGGGTATTCAAACTCAAGTAAAGCTTATAGAGTTTATAATAAAAGAACTTTAGTTGTGGAGGAGTCCATGCATGTTACGTTTGATAAATCTAACCCCTCCTCTGCGGAGAAAGGAGTTGCTAATGATGATGCAGATGGGGAGTTACAAGAAGAATCATCAAAAGAGAATCAAGAGAATGCACCACAAGAAAATCAAGAGGATAGTATGTGAAATTGCACATAAAATTAATTCACACCAATTTCGGTTGAGGACAGTATGTGATGGCTATTGATAATTGTCTTCATGTATAATTACATAAGCACATGAATCAATTATCAGTAGGTAAAATTTCACCATCACAATCACATGCAACTATAGTATTATACAAAATATCACAGCATCACTGTTTCATTCCCATTAACTTGATATTACAGAAGTCATACAAGAAAATTTTTATACATTATAATAAATTTTAATTCAGAATAACATATTTCAAAACTAATCTAACATAATTGAGAACCTGAAGAAAGGCATGGACATAAGTATAAAAGCAAAAAGAACAGTTCAATTAAAGAAGTGGACATGAGTATGAAAACAAAATTTAAGAGGAAGAATTATTACCTTTCACATAGCTGCAAAACCATCGGTGCCTATACAATATCACTTCATGACAGCGTGAGCAAACAAATTGCAAGTGGACAACATTAAACAAATCTAACATAATTTCAAAAATTAAAAGTTCAAATTAACACAAAACATTATTCCATCACTACAATTTCAAATATTCAAAGTCAAATCTAACATAATTTTAAAAATTTAAAGTTCAATTTAACACAACATTATTTCATCACTACAATTTAAAGCCAAAATACAAGTCAAGTATCATCATTGTTATCTTCATTACGCTGTTGTTGCTGTAGTAACTGTTGGAAATTCTCACTTGGAGATCCTTGATAAGTCATCGAAGGAGAAGAATAATACAATTGCGAAGTATACGGTGGGACTGGTTGCTATAATACATAAAAATAAACATCATATTACATTACAGAAATATTAAAATATATGTATTCATTAACAACTTGTAAACAACAATTTACTGTGTGCCAATTATAAGGAAATGACTGATAAATGTTGCTTCCACCGAATTGGGATTGGTACATAGGTACCTAATCAAATAATAAAATATATGTAAAATTCATATAAAAATCTTAAAACTAAAATTTAAATAATTTAATTCTTACATTAGAATAGCCCATAGTGCCGCATTGGTTGAGATTTTCGTAAATAGTACTTCCTTCTTGTAGCGTCTACATATGCGCAATCTTATACTTAATTACATATCCTTGAAATAAAAGAAAATTTTAAAAGAAAAAATTCACAAAATTTACCGTGGCTATGTTGCTCCCTTGTGTGGAGATTTCATTAGGCACATGATAAGATGATGGGGCAGTTTGTTGTAAATCCTACAAGATTATTAAAGACAATTAAACTAAGACCAAATTAATTAAAAAATAGATATTTGTTTTTCATCATACCTTATTTTTTTGTGCGGACTTATTCTTTTGAACGGATTTTTTACAAATCGAAGATTCTTTCCTTAGGCAAGGTGGACGGCCTTTACGACGTGTCACTACTGGATCATTTAGTGCAAGTTGAACATTGTTGCTGCCACAACTTACTTCGCCAATAACAGTTCTTTCCACACTCTCACTGTTAATTTGTTTGTTGCTGCTACAACTTACTCTACCAGTATTAGTTTTTCCCACACTTTCACAACAAATTTGCTTAGGCAGGTCCTTCATTGCTTTCTCAATCCAATCCAACACCGTTTTATAGCTATTTTCATCATCAGAGGCTATGTCTGCAACCTCACTGAAAGCGTTACACATTTTTTCATATCTTTCTTGTTGGATGGTCAAATTCTGCACACCATAACAAACTTTCAGCTTACTATAACATCTCCTCACATCTTTCCTCTACCTTGATAAAATGTATCTTTCTGTAAGTAATTCAACTGAGTTACGTATCAGCACTACAAGGGCATGCCTGCAAAGAATCCCCATAAACTGGAATTTTGAACATATACAAGTAACTTCACACTCAGCTTCTTTAAAAACAACCTCAAAAAAGCCTCTCCGACCTTGCCCAAATGATTTAATTATTTGATATATTGATCCCACAGAATCCGAGATATCACAATACATCAGAGCAATCAATTATTCTTGAAATTTTTTAAACTTGGAAATGGTGTACACTTCTTCAACTTGCCTCTCTATCTCATATCTTGATACGCATGGTGTCCTTTTACTGAAACACTTGGCATCTGCTTGTCATTCTAATTCAGCTTTCCTCATCAATGCATTTTCATATTGCTTTACAAACTGTTTCAGATTTGTTTTTGAGTTAACAAATCCATCAAAAAATGCATTCATACTTTCACTTCGCTGAGTTGTTGACATTTCTGCCCAAAAATAGCCTTTTAAATAGCATGGGACCCAACGATACCTCTCCTCGTACAAACCATTTAACCAATCATTATCCCATAAATCATATTCTGTAATCATGCAATGCCAAGCTTCCTCAAACGCATCAGAACTCAGTGAATCATAAACAGCAGAAAGCAGGGAAGTTATAATACCTTCACGTTCTTTAAAAGCCCATAACTTCTCAGGCACCTTCTTCATTATGTGCCATAAGCACCATTGATGCCTAGTAGTAGGAAAAACGTTTTCAATTGCCTTTTGCATTGCCCTG
This sequence comes from Citrus cavaleriei, assembly GCA_030448935.1. Lineage (NCBI taxonomy): Eukaryota > Viridiplantae > Streptophyta > Magnoliopsida > Sapindales > Rutaceae > Citrus > Citrus cavaleriei. Next base: position 26,328 of record JAUJEM010000054.1, on the reverse strand, counting down.
TCTTGATCTGTAATGATACCAAGGGGAGGAGAATCAGACATGCATGATAGCCACGCCTCAAATAACCACGTAAATGTCTCTGTATCCTCACGTGAAATCAATCTGCATCCCAACAAAATAGATTGTCCATGGTGATTAACTCCGACAAAGGGCGCGAATGGCATGTCATACTTGTTGGTTAGATATGCAGTGTCAAATGTGATGACATCTCCAAAATATTTGTAAGCTGCCCTACTCCGCGAATCTGCCCAAAACACATTCTTTAATCGATCCTCTTCATCCAAATCAATGCTAAAAAAAAATCCATTACATTCTGCTTGCTTTTTCTGGAAGTACTTTAAAAGCGCCATATCATCTCCTTCCTCAAGCTGTAATCGCTTTGTTTTGTCAACAAAATTTCTACAATCGTTTTCTAAGAATGGCACATTTTCATACCTACCAGCTCCAACAACAATAGAATTTAAATTTTGGGCAATTCTAATTCCTGCACAATCATTCATTTCAATTCGTTTTTTAGCACTTGCACTAATTTTGCGATTGCATGGGAAATACCTAGCTTTGTCTGGACTCAATCCATGGTTGTGTTGAAGATTTAAAGTTCGAAGAACCCATTTTCCATCTTCATTTAGACAACCTCCAATTTTTGCATCACAACCATTTTTCACATTCGGTTTCGGCTTCAATGCATTAGCAGATTTACTTTCTGACTTGCCGCTACGCCCACATGCAAATGTCGCATATTTTACAATTCCATCGGTCCCCTTCTTAGTACTTCGAACCTTCACAGGAAACCCCTCTTGTTTACCATAAGCTTTGTAAAATGCAAACATTTCTTCATGATTATCAAATAACATTCCAAGAGCTGGCTCACATTTGTTCGGTTCCACAATTTCATTTACATCATTAGCTCTTGTTTCTTGCAACTCTTCAAATGCATGCTCATTTTCCAAATACTCCATTTCGACAAAATAATTAACATTTGTATTAAGAAACTTATATAACATTTTGTCCAGTAACGAAAATTCCTAACAATTTAAATATATAAAACACATCCACAAATTTTTATAATTTATTCCATTATCTCCAACAATTTAAATTATAAAATCCTAACAACTTAAATATATAAAACACATCCGGAAATTGTTATAATTTATTTCATTATTTTCAGCAATTTAAATTAAAAAAATCCTAACATATATAAAACACATTTAGAAATTGTTATAATTTATTCTATTATTTCCAGCCATTTAAATTAAGAAAAATCCTAACATATATAAAACACATTCAGAAATTGTTATAATTTATTTCATTATTTCCAACCATTTAAATTTTAAAAATCCTAACATATATAAAACACATTCAGAAATTATTATAATCTATTCCATTATTTCCAGCCATTTAAATTAAAAAAATCATAACAATTTATAACAATTTAAATACATAAAAAGTAAAAATCTACGAATTTTTGCAATTTAAATTAAATATTCTAACCATTTAAACATCTCTCACCTTTGTTTGTAGATCTAGATCTAATTTCTTTCTTGTGATAACTGAGATGCAGAGACGGAATTCGTTTGAGTTTTTCCTTCCTGAACGTAGAGAGCTCACGTAAATGAGAGGTGAGAAATGGAGAGAGACTAAAGACAGAACTCAAAAAGTAATCTCTTTCTTTTCTTTTCGTTACTTTTCTTTCTTTCTTTTGATTATTTTATTTTTTAAACTCAAAAAGTAACAGACAAAAGCTGTTAGTGCAGTTGATTCACGTGCCAATTTTTCTGTCGTTCTTTTGTCTTTGCGGAGTTCAAATAGCAGAACTCATTGTTGTAATGTTTACCAATACCAATTTGGTACAATATTATAATATAAGGATTTTTTGTTATGTTTATTGAAATTGTGGTTTTTCATGTCAATTGGATATGCTAATTAGTACTATTAAGATATAGTGATTCTTGATGTAACTAGTTTTTATTTTCTTCTATTTTTGTTTATATCATGAAAGTTTAAATGATTGACATGTCAATGAAGAATTGTGCTATTGATATGGCCTCAATAATATTTATAGAATGAAATGAAATGAAGTTCGGTTAAATTTTTAGGTACAAACAATGCATAAGATAATGAATTATGGATTATTCTTGAATAATGGAACAAATTTCTTTGGTTTTATGAGAAAGTTAGGCTAAATGGGATGTTAATCAGCCTTGGGACAAAATTGAGTGATTTGAACCATTATAAATACATGTATTCTTGTAATTTAATTAACAATCAATAATTAAATCGGTAAAAATGGGGAATTAAATTGGATCTTTAAGTAAAAACTCTAGCACTTATGAGTAATGGTATGTTCGTAATTTTATTAGATCCATCGGTGAATTCAGTAATAAAAAATTATTTTCGATGACATGTCCAGGTCGCTTGTATTTTAGAGGGAGATAATGGTAATTATATGTTGAAAATATAACTTATGTTAAAAGAAACGGATTTGATTAACAAATAGGGGTTTAAATGTCTTTTTTAAAATGATGAGGTGATTTGTGTCCCTTTTACTAAATGTTGGGGGTATATTAGTCATTTTCTCTTCAACTTTTAGCTTTTTTTTTAATAAATTCACATAACAAAGTAGATAATGACATATCTAACTTAAAATAATTTTTCACTTAAGTGGTTATACTTTACAAGCCTAGATTGCTGTAATGTAAACAACTATGATTATGGTTTATCCAGAATATATAAGGTGCAAGCTTTTTTTATTTAATACTTCAAATACATGTTACAAACATTTTATCCTCCAAGGATAAGTACATAGATATTTAATTTAATTTTGACAAATTATAGTTCAAATGCATATTTTATTAATAAATTTTATGACTTCAGATGTATGGACTACAAGTCCAAAATTCTTAATTTTTATTAATCAATCTTACAACCTCTAGCATATGGACTACAGGTTCAAATATTTTATAATTTAGGCTAATCATATAATTTGATGATCTTTAGATTTTGTGATTCGGGATCTTGAAATTTTTTTCAAAACAATTGAATTTTTATTGACAAAAAACTTAGGTTAGTTTCAATTTTCTCTCTTGCACCAATTACCAACATTAATTAAATATTTCTCATTTTTAATATATACGCCTTATTGAGATATTTCGAAACTTCTACTATATATGAGTTTGTAAAGGGCTAAAGATCTCTCTTTTTTAGTATGTATACATGTCTTTTATAGGGCAATTTGAATCTCTTTATTTCTTACTATCTACTTCTTCAAGGGTATTTGAGATTCATTTACTAGTTGGTAAAATACGCCTTTCTAAGGGCAATATATTTAATAATTTAATTATATATCAAATGTGTTTGTTGTTTATACAAACATGATCTCTTTAGGAGTGCCAAATCATTTTCAAATCTTCTCAAAATTTAAATTATTTGTATGATTTGATCTATTACACGCATGCTTCATACGATTGTATATTTATTTTGTATCACCATTTCATCCTTCAAGGACATCAACTCATGTTAGGGTATTTGTTTTATAATTTGTCTAATAACTGATCAACAATACCCATTGTACAATAATTTTGTTGAACTTCAATATCAAACAAATTAATTCATATAAAGATTGAGATAGGATAAAGGTGATGCATACTATTTATATTATTCATCAAATGCATATCACTTTTCTTTCCCTAATCGTAGGCAAACTTTTAGGAAAATTATTAAGCTTGCATGGCAAAGTTACTAAGCTAAATTAATGAAGATTTTGGATTTTGGACTTCTGGTCCATCACCAACATTAATTCAATTTCATACATGCTAGTGGTGTAATATTGGCATGTTGATTTCTTATTATAAGACTTATGGCTATTATAATTTTGAAAAGTCATTTGATGATAATTATATCCATTACTATTCCCACTAGAACATGAATCCATTAAGGAATTGAATTAGCCATGATTTTCTTTTTAATCAAAAACTCATATTTTGTCTTTTAATAAAGAAAAAATAACATCAATTTATATTGGCACTCTTAATTTTTCTAATCAAAGAGTATATTTGTGTTATAAAATCATGTGTCCTTTAATATGTTTCCTTCTGTCTTTCCACATAATTTCAAATGACAGAATTAATCGAGCATTTGAATTATCATCAAACTTATGCATTAATTTTTAGCTCCTTTAGGGAGATGATCATTAAATCCTTCAGAGATTGATTTATTTCACAAAATGTTTTAGGACTATTCATGATCCAAACACTTGAACAGTAATCAGTCTTTAGTAATTCAAAATAATCATAAAAGAATCATTCATTAAGAATTCCATAAAAACAAACAGATAAATTAAAGGGGTCAAGTGCATATATATACTGCTTACAACTCATTTCTACATTTTTATTATATCAAATTGTTCTTAAAAATTATCTAATATAAATTAAGCATGCAACTAAAAGATTGAAAATAAAGCAAAAAGCCAACAAGTCAAGAAACTGTTCAAACTAGAAATGAATAATTTTTTTTTATGACTACATTCACTCAAACACTTTTGATTGTCATATTTTTCCTACAAATTATTTCAAAGAAACAATTATGACCTATTTATACATTCATTTTGTAACTCCTTCTGGGAGATATGGAGAAAGAGTCTTACATGTTATATACACGAACTCATAATATTTGTATAGTCCTTCAGGAAAATGTAAAATATATACGTATATAGTGAATCTTTCATGAACACGATGTCCGTGAATAACATTATAATTTTGGAATAGTTCTTCATAAATGTATTTTGAAAGAAATTCTTCATTATACAATTCTTTCATTGTATATTATAATAATCACACTTCATGATGATTTTTTTTTAATTCCAAGAATAGAAATACATAATAACAATTGAATATTAGAATAAGAAATGTCAAACAATGACAATATAAATAATGATGAGTAAAGTGTGAATTCATTGATGTGTTATTCTAAATTATCAAAATGCATTAAAAATGTAAATATAATTTTGGATAAAATCAAGATAATTCAACTCATTCTTTTAAGAGTAAGGTCAAAGGAGAGATATTACCATATTTTAAAGAGGACAAAAATCAACCTCTTGTGGATAGAGACTCGTGTTGATAACATATTAAGTTATTTATCAATTAGGAGCACAGCATTATAGCAAGAGAAAGGGAGAGCAAATAAGAGACACAATATTTAGAGTGAAATTTTATTCAATCTTAAGTATATCTAAATAAGGAGTAAAATCCTCCTTTTATAGTAACATAACCATAAAGTGATAAATAGTACATAATAATTATAAGATTGACAATTCTCAAATTAGGGAGATAATATGAGTTATAAGAAGGTTAAAGGTTGCTTATAAGGAGATAAAATATTACTTTGATAAACATCCATATAAATTATAATTATTTCATGGTAGTGAATAAATATTTTGGCTTTTTATGATTTTTTGTATTTACTGAGTTTTAATGCTTGGGTTACATTTGCAACTAAGGATGGTAAAAAGGGTTCAACTGACCCTTAGCTCGATTAACCCAATCCAAAAGATTAGGACTTTGGCCCAAATTTAAACGGTCAAGGATTGGATAAAGGCTTAAGGAATTAGACCCGATTACAATGAGTCAGGGTCAAGGTTTACCAAAAAGCCCTAACTTGACCCTTGAACCTTAAATTAATTTTTAAGATTAAAAATGTAATACTTAAAATTTAAAACACGCATACCACATACATGGTATAACTCACTCCATTAACATTCATCTCTATTTCGTATTATTTTAGTATTTTGTATTTGATTTATTTATTTGTTAATTTAGTTAAATTGTTAATGTTATATTGTTCTTAAAGTTGAATAAACAACAATTTGTTAAATTCCTTACAACCAAATTCAACATGAAATGGAACAATAATAATATAATATTATTAATAAAGAATGAAGAATTGGAGTATTATTATAGAATAGTACCTAATTTTTTTTTAAATGTAAAAAAAAATTATGGCTGGCTTGGGACCTAATAAGGGTTTGACTGAGCCCGCAACCCTTAGCTTGAAGGATCAAACTTATAAGGGCTAGGGTCCTTTATTTTAATCATAGGGTCATTCTAGGGTTGGCCAAGCCTGAGCCCGACTCGGCCCATTGCCAAGCCTTTTTGCTACCCAGGCTATTCACAATGCATATCTCACCTTTCAAAATAAGTAAATACATTAAAGAGACACATGAGTTTGCCTTGATGTTATTGGTGCTAATTTGAGCTTACATGGACCACGAACTCTATATCCTAAATATAGAATAAGAATTAATTTTTCCTCCAATGTTGTTTGTGTGAGTTTGAGATTGCGACAGTTGACGAAATAAGTTGCTTCTGCTGCATGGATAAAAAACTTGTTTATTAAAAAAGTAGTTGGATATTTGGTAAATTATGTTGTTGCTAGTGGTGTAAGTTTAAAATATAACGTCCTTGCATTTGGTAAATTTTATTATGAAAGTATTGTTTTATTATATAGTGATCAAAGTAGACAAACTTTAAATTGCATTATATTTATATTAGGATTTATGAAGAAAAAATGTTAATTTTTAACTAAAAATATTAAGATTATAATAAGAACTTTAAAAATGTCAGGTGGCTTATTTAATAAACTACTTATAAAAAGTAACTTTCTACTTGTTTTTTTAATAAATTACTTATAGAAAGCAACCTCCTACTTGTTTTTCAAAAGCTGGTGTCAAAATAGAGAAACTTATGAAATTTGTTTTTAAAAAATTTATCAAATATTACTTTTATCAAAACTTATTAAACAAGTCGTCTATAGCATTTCAACCTTGATCTCAAACGAAACCCTGGTGAGAGTGGATTTATGACTTATCTTTAGCGGACTTTGGATTGTCTATAAATTTGAATACCTGTGCTTGCAAAATTTAATATTTATACGGATGGGTAAATTTCATTTTTATTCGTCAAGCTTTGGAAGGAAACTCTCGTTTATTAGGATTTTAAATTAAAATGCTGATTTTAGTACCATACAATTTTCTTTTAATATCAGGAATTCACTTATATTTATAATAAAAAAAATCGATTGGGACTTGCATAAATTATTTCTATTACAATACAACTCAAAATTCAATTTTTTTTATTAAGATATAGGTAGCCCCCTATTATTTAAGGAATATATTATACAGATCTTAATCTAGTGTCTGCAGTAAACTTTATGTTGCGTGATGGTATGTGTGGTGAGCTCAAAATTCAATTCCTTCTACTAGGCCTAACAACCCCAATGAGAACTTGCCACATACACCATCACATAGTGTGCACTAGATCATATCCTTATATTATATATATTGGATTTCTCTATGATACTATATGTATTTCTACAGTATTGAAGGGGGGGATTGTTGTGAAATCTTAAATTTAAGTGTTTTAATCTTAACCATTCATTTAATATAATGATAAAAAATAATTAATTAATTAATTAAAAAGTTTTAATTTATTTAACTACTTGTGTACATCATTTTTTATCAGAAACATTTCATTAATTTTAAAATCTCTTATCATTTAGCAAATACAGTAAGCAGATAATTGCCAATATAAATATTATTAATAAAGAAAATTAACTAATTACATCCAATCAATATTTAACAATGCATTCAAAGTAATACACAATTAAATTACTTAAACTTTAGCAACTGAGAAAGAAAATATTAATGTTCTATGGCAATGATATTGGCACAAAATATTTTTGTTCACCAGAATCGTACCTGTTGCTCTTCTTCGATTGGTAGAACAAATCTCTTGTTATGCAAACTGTGAAACAAGTCTCTTAGTACTGTGCAAGTACGACACTTGACTATTGTAACCTCTAACTTTTATAAATCACTTTATATTTCAATTATAGAAGAATATAGCATCTTTATCCAAAAGAAAATGCACACACATGTGCATCATGCAATGAAACTTACTTAATGTGTCAAGAGTTCAATTTCAAATAAAAGAACTTGTCAAGATTTCAATTTGAAATAAAAGAACCTGAGCTCTTGTAATTTTTATTTTTAAATTTAAAACCACCTTTTAATTTGTTTGTTAATTGGTTATTATTTTAAAAATAATTAAATTTTTATTTTAATAAAGATAATACATACTATTGCTTGGATCTAACGATACACATTTTTTTCTCTTATTGATGCTTTAAATTATAAGATCATTGAGGGACCATATATATATATATATAGATAGATAATTTTCATTTTTCAGGAAGGAAGGAAGGAAGTCAAGAACCAATTTGCATGTGAGTCAACAATTGTCGGCTCTTAAATAAATAACCCTATCATTATGTTAAAATACAAAACCACCAACGGTGGCAATGTCTCATGATCCAATAACCGAATTTATCATATCTATGGCCAATTCTTATCTCACATGTGTCTCCTGTCAGTAAAAGCAACGTATGAAGCATACAATTAAGGATATCAATGGTACCTGAAAACGACCAAACCCACCCGCCAAAACTTATTCGTTGTGAGTAATTTTGTGGGTTGTAGGCGGGTTTGGTATTGTAAATCAAAACTCGCACTAGGTTATAGGTGGGTTTGGTATTATGCTCGATTAATTCTGCATGTATTATTTCATTATTATAATTTTGTTTTTTGGATTAGTATTTAAAAAGCATTATTCTTTAGAAAATATTAATCTTAATTATTATTATTATAGGAATTGTGTTGGATGGGTGTTAATGGTGGTGAATGAAATGAAGATTTTCTTTTGGAGCTTGTGTTGAATGATATTATGAATTGATAATTGTTTATTTTTAGATACTTATTTGTGGTTTTTTTTATGAATTTGTGTATTTTATATTTAAATTTGAGAATTTTTGTTGGATTGATGTTGAAATTTTAATTTTCCATTTACATTGGTTAAATTTATAATTGAATATGTTAAGTGAAATTTTAGGTTATTATTATAAATTTACATATTGAAATTTGTGGCTTTTATTTATGAATTTGTGTATTTTATATTTAAATTTGAGAACTTTTGTTGGATTGATGTTGAAATTTTAATTTTCCATTTACATTGGTTAAATTTATAATTGAATATTTTAAGTGAAATTTTAGGTTAATATTATAAATTTATTTATTGAAATTCGTGATTTTAAATGTGGAAATCCACAAAAAAAATCCGCTATGTACCATTGCAGGTTTAGTAATTATCAAAACCCGCAATGAGTGGATTTTCTTAAAAAAATTAAAACCCGTAGCGGATTGCGGGTGCGTTTGATAATTTAAATTTTGTGCAGATTTAGATTTGGTAATAGCAAATCCGCTTCGAGCGGTGTCCATTGTCATCTCTACATTCAATTATTTCAATCCTCTTCACACGATTATATTAAAAATGATAATTCTCTTTAGATCACTTAATTTTGAATATATTTCAATTAGTTCATAATATACTTGTTTATATTTGAATAGATCCCTAATTAACTTTTTGGTGAATGAGAATACTTACACTCAAATATTTTAAGAATCTGTTTCTAATCCACAAAAATTACGGAAAAGAGAAAAAAAAAAGAATTTGTTTCAAATGATTCAACACTTGTGAGGTGAATAGTTAGACGATGTGGTAATATAAGAAATCTTAAAAAGTGTGAAATGTTTAACTATTTAATAAATGATGTCTTACATATTTCAATCATTTGCAGATTTTTTTTTTTTTTTTGGCATTCCATAGAGAAAAGTCAATGTAAACAATAGTTCTGAGTGCATATTTGAAAATAAATAAAAATATTTAGGGTGCATTTAGGGACTCAGCTATCTTGCAACAGTTGTAAGATACCATCATATTTTGTCTTTTCTTGATCTCAGTCTTTTACCGTTGGATTTAGTGAAAAGGTAGTTTCAAATGTAGAGATTTGTCCATTTGAATATTAACATTACACTTCCTGAGATTTATTAAAACTATAAACAAGTTAAAGAGTTGAAATTGTTAGCACAAAAGTCCAGATTGTTTCCAATTTATATTGTTTAATTAGTAGTGAGTATTAAAAAATAAATTTTATTTTTAATATTGTATATTTTATTTAAAAGAATAAATTTTTAATATTGTTTATTTTATTAAAAATAATATTATTTATTCCATTTTATTTAATATTATTTAGTCATATGCTTATTATTATATTTATTCTTTCAAAAAACTAAGTAACATTAAATAAAATAAAATAATCAGTAGGGAGCCTTAAAAATAAATATTATTTTTAATATTTTTATTTAATATTATTTAATCATAGGCTTATTATTATGTTTATTCTTTTAAAAAACAAATAATATTAAATAAAATAAAATAATCAGTATGAGCCTTAAAAATAGATATCATTTTTAATATTATTTAGTCATAGGCTTATTATTATATTTATTCTTTCATAAAACTAAGTAATGTTAAATAAAATAAAATAATCAGTAATAAGTGTTAAAAAATTAATATTATTTTTTATTTAGTCATAGGCTTATAATTATATTTATTCTTTAAAAAAATAAATAATGTTAAAAAATAATCGTGTCTTAAAAATAATATCATTTTTAATATTATTTATTTTATTTAAAATAATTTTTTAATATTATTTATTTTATTTAATTTAATATTATTTAGTCATAAGCTTATTATTATATTTATTCTTTTTAAAAAGATAAATAATTTTAAATAAAATAAAATTATATTTTAGAAAGTCACCAGCCAAAGCACAAAAACTTATAAATAAATGTAAAAAAAATTAAATTAAATAAAATTACATTTTAAAAGATCACTAGCTAAAGTACATAAACTTATAAATAAAATGTAAATAAGAAAGAAAATAAGGGGTTAAATGAAATTTAAGGTCACATAAGACAAAAATTGGTGGCACCTTGCAAATGTTGCAAGATAGCTGACCTACGCATTTAGTATTGCTTTGAAATTGGTGCTTTTGTATTTGTTTAATAATATAGAAATGATTAGTTGTAGGTGAATTTAAAAATACGTTTGATAGATTAATTTTAAAATAATTTTTAAAAATGAAAAAATAAAAATTTTTTTTGTTGTTCGTTTGAAAAATTGAAGATGACGAAAGAGAGTGGTAAAATCTTTTGATGAAAACAATTTTCTGTAGTTGTATTGTATTTTGTAGTGTTTTATCTTTATGTCTAATTTATTTTCTTTAAATGGTCTTTTTTATGGGAAAAGGACACAGAGACCCCTAATGTTTGAATAAGGGACACATAAACCCCTAACGTTTGAAAAAGGGACACAAAACCCCCTAAGGTTTCAAAAAAGACACTCAGACCCCCATTTATTAACATAAATTATAATTTTAAAGTGCAATTACCATTATACCCTTATAGCATATTAAAAAATAATTGTTCATTGTCTAATTTATTCTTATATTATTAATAAAATTACGAATATAACTTCATTATCCAATTTTTTCATTTAATTTTTGTCAAATTTTCTCTTCAACTAAATAAATTTAATTCATTGCTCAAGAATAAAAATAAATTAAATTGATTACTAATATAATAAAAAAAACAATTCTCAATACACAATTCTTCATTTAAACTTATATAATCAACAAAATAAAAAAAAAATTGGTTACAACAATAATTACAAAATCTTAATTGTACTAAATAAAATGGAAAAATTGGGTAATGAAGTTATATTCATAATTTTATTAATAATATAGAAATAAATTGGACAATGAACAATTATTTTTTAATATGCTATAAGGGTATAATGGTAATTGCACTTTAAAATTATAATTTCACAATAACAAACGTGAAAAGAGTGTCTTTTTTGAAACATTAGGGGGTTTTGTGTCCCTTTTTCAAACGTTAGGGGTTTATGTGTCCCTTATTCAAACATTAGGGGTCTCTGTGTCCTTAACCCCTTTTTTATTGTGAATATTAATTATTTTTAACAAATGAAATAAGTAACTAAAGTGGTTATAAAATAGGAAATCTCTGCACTTCTTTCTAATTGATAATTTTCCAACGAAGCAAAAATTTGACAATAAAAATGCCAACCAAACGCATTTTATTATTATTTTTTTTCATAAAGTGGAAAACAGTGGCCCAAAAATAATACCAAATTACCCCCTTAGGTTCCTAACAAAATTGTCAATAGCACATGCAAAATCACTTTTTAGATAATTTCAATCTTTTTGGTTACATCCAATAAATAATAGTCTAGAATTAGCCCAACATATACCTTCTTAGTTCCATCAGGGCTAATCAAAATATTTTTTTTTTTGGAATATCATTACAAACTTAGTATTCTTACTAGCCTAAGCCTTTGGATCGGCTTTTTTTGAGCTGTTAATGAACTTTAAAACATGCATTGTTATTATTATTGTTGTTGTTATTATTATTATTTCTAAATAGAGTTTTTTAGTACATTGTAAAAATTGTGTGAATTCATTAAAAACAACTTTTGGATGGTCGTGTTTTACAGGGTCATGCAAAATTGATAAAATTTTATAAAACAACTGTTCTTAATTCCGCATTAGCTCTTCTTCATTATTAACAAAGATAAACATGAATAAGTTACTCGTGTTATAATGGTAGGACTCAATATAAATGAAAACTCCAAAAGCAAAGGACAATTTTGTTCGTTTTATAGGTCAGTGTTATTGCTAGCGATCATTTTTTTTATATAAACAGACAAAATAATGAACTCTTGTTAATATATTACTAAATTAGGGGGACCTATCTGATAAAAAATTTAGACCGTAGGAACGGTAACAAAATTCAAAATTTTGAAATCGCAAAGCCGAAAGCGGGCCTAGGCCAGGGCCGTTTCGACTTGTTTTTCAAGTTCGTGCCCGTTAGCGAGGGCTCAATTGAAAGTATTTTAAATTTTGAAAAAAAAACACAAAAACCCTCGAGCCCTTTGCGCAGTCGCGCTCCCTGCACTAAATTTTTTGAAAAATATTAAAAAAATAAGTCACAGATTCTCACTTTGATATTTTTTTTCTCTTTATATAAATAACAAATCAGGAATCTGTCTCTTCTTCTCAGACTGAAAGAAATATAAAAGATAAAAAAGCACAGGCCTCGGCTTTCAAATTTTTTGAAAATATTTCGTGAGGCCAAAAGCTTAGATCTGTTTCTTTCTGTTTCGTTTCAAATTTATAACTGTTAACTGTAAGCTCTCCTCCATTTTCCTTTTTGCTACATTATACGTTTTAATTGTTTGTTTGAGCATTGAGGAAAATCTGTACATTTTGAAGCTTCAACATGAATTTATGCAAATGGGTTTTGTCTTTAGCTTTCGAATCGATGCATAGAATCTCTATTTTTCTTCCCCTGTGTATAATTTGTTTGAATTTCATGTGGGTTTTTCTTAAAATGTTCGATTCTCATCTGGGTTCTCTCAATTTTGTATCATTTATTAATTTATGTGAAGTTGGTTTTTAGTTAGTTGAAAGAAAAATCTCAGATTCGAGCTTATGTGAGTTGATTAATGTTCTTTAATTTAGTTACATTCTTTATTTTGACGTTAATTATTGCTTGTTCTACAATACTTATTATTGACTGCAAACCGTTTGATTGTTGTCCTTACAGAATGGACTCGCTTCCAGATGCGATTGTTCAATACATTTTATCACACATGAAAATGCCAGGGACGTAGCACTTTGTAACTGTGTATCCAAGAGATGGAAGGAATCGATTCCTTACCTTAAAAGTCTGTATTTTCCACGAAACTCTTTTGATAACCAGAGTTGTGATAACAGTCCTGATGACATTGTGTTGAAGATGATATATTCTATTGTTTGTTTAGAGGAGCTTGTTGTGTATACCCCATTCTCTAAGGCAGGCCTTGACTCGTGGCTAATGCTTGCTGGCTCTACCCTCAAACATCTAGAGCTTCGAATGGATAATCTTGCTGATTATCAAGGGTGCCTGGAGAACCCCTCGAAATTGGATTGCATTAGCAGAGCAAAAAATTTGGAGTCACTCAAGCTTTGGGGAGTGCTAATGGTTAGTTCTCCCAAGTGGGATGTTTTTCATAAGCTTCAGAACCTTGAAATTGTTGGTGCAAGACTGGAGGATCCAGCATTGTCCACTGCACTAAGGGCATGTCCTAATTTGACCAACTTGTTGCTGCTTGGCTGTGAAGGGGTTAGGTCAGTTTCGATTGAGTTGCCACATTTGGAGCAGTGTAAGCTGGATTTTTATGGCTTAGGTAACTGCTCACTTTCTGTTTCATGTCCGAAGATCCAATTCCTTGAGGTTCAAGGCTGTAGTTGGATTAGGGTTCAAGAGACAAACTGCTTGAGGAATCTGTCAATTTCCAATAATTCAGGTAATTTTCCTCATTTGGAGTTACTATGAACTTTAATATTGTTATTATTACTTTTCATTTCTCCTGAGTTCACTCCACAGATGCAAAGCAAAGTTTCCTGATTACTTTAATTATAACTGTAATTGATTATATGTTCCTGCAAATGCTGTAGGGAGGGTCTACATGGTCGATTTTGGAAAGCTTGTGGCTCTTGAGTCCTTGACCTTAAGAGGGGTTCAGTGGTGTTGGGATGCAATTAGCAAAATGCTTTATTGGGCAAGTGAGGTGAAGCATCTATACATGAAGGTTGAATTCACTGGGGACTTTGATACACTTCAGCCCTTTCCGGAGGTTGACTTCGTTGAATTCTTTAATAACCATCCTAAACTGCAGAAGTTTGATATCCATGGAGCAATGTTCGCTGCTCTTTGCCAAAAGAACAGCCTGAAAAATGTCAGTTGATGCTCTGCACTTTTGTGTAATATTTGCTCAAGTCAACCTTCTAGACTTCACATTGATAGATATATACTCTTTTTTTGCAGGTAGAATCAGGATTTGTGATTCCATGTCTGGAGGAGGTGGTGGCCACAGTAAGATCACCTTTAAATGCTGAACAGAAAATGAGCACTCTTGAGTCACTGTTGAAGTATGGGAAAAATTTGAAGACAATGGTAATACGAATTCTTCAAATGAAGAGCAGCCACAGCAGTTCAGATGATTTCTTTGACGAGATTTGCCGGTTTAGATGCATGAATCGCAAAATAGTTCGAATTGAATAGAGGCTACACAGGCCAATTGAATAGAGGCTACATCGGCCAATTCTTCTTTAATTTATCCCATTTCAGTTGACATTATTTCCCTGATTTAGTAGTTTTGACTGCTGATTTGATTAAAACTCTAATCATTCTTTAATGATTGGTTTCACAACAACAATTTCTCCATGTTGTTTGCTTTTCTGTTTCGGTCATTGTAGTATTTAATTTGCAGGATCAAATAGCATACATAGTCGCAATTCTATGTCGCAAGCTAAGAGTAATCTAACAAGATGGAATAAATGTGTACTCAGGTTATGATGAGTGATGACTTCATGCTGCCTGTTTTTGCATTCACTACAAAAGAGCTTTGGTTTAAATCTGTTTGAGTCACATCTAAGAGAGTTTTGGTTTACTGGCTTTTCGCAGCCCTCGGGCCACTGCATACCTAACTCACCTGACTGAGTTTTGAATCAACCAGCGGC
The DNA here is from genome assembly GCA_030448935.1 of Citrus cavaleriei. Taxonomy (NCBI): domain Eukaryota; kingdom Viridiplantae; phylum Streptophyta; class Magnoliopsida; order Sapindales; family Rutaceae; genus Citrus; species Citrus cavaleriei. The sequence continues at coordinate 10,794 of JAUJEM010000054.1, read as the reverse complement.
CTCCATCGAAACCAATTTAAGTACTATATAATGGCATTCTTCACTATTTGATTCCATGGCACAAAAGTTTCTTTACTCACAAAATTACATTTTCACTACTTTGTAGTCAAATTTACATGGCACAAAAATCTCTATTCGACTACATACGGTGATAAATGTAAATCCAATGTACTATTCTTGTGCCTCATGCTGTCCATTTTCACAAATTTTTCAATATGGTAATCAGCCTTGCATCAAGTAGTGGAGATTCTAGTGCACACAGTTACAGCTTCTTGATTAACCCCAAATAACCCTTTGTGTTAACCAAATGGTCAGTGCATAATTTGCCTCACAAATCAGGGATCAAATGCTTCAATTCACAACCCAGGGAAAAGTCACCGTTTTCCTGCTTTCAAAAGATCAGGACAACTCTACCATTGCCTACCATGGAGATTTCAATCTCATCTAGATTTATGAAAAAGAACTATTACAACAAATTCCTTGGTGTGACGAAATTGATGACTTCTAGGTTCTAACCAGATAAAAACATACAGAATAAGGCTCCACTGGAAGACCTATCATGTTTAACATATTTCTGCAATCGCAGTAATGACCACAAACTGAAGATCTATAAAAGAATAATTGAGCTTACACAAATTAAGAAATGAAGAATTGAATTTCTTACGTATCATATTGAAAGATGATTGCACAGTAAATGTACCAAAATTTCCTCCTACAGTATTCATTTCTTCAGAAAAGGGGGGAAAAAAGTGTTCTAGAATTTGCTCTTTTAACAAGAAATATAATGTTAGAAGTGAATTTAGATAAGTTTCTTCTTCTGAAAGAATCGCTTCAAGTGCCACAGCTGCACACCTGAAACCACAATGCAGACTCCCAAGGACATGATACTGTACCATGCCACTCTGGAATTTGTTTTTTCACTTACTTCCCTCATCTCTGCTTCCCTGTAAGAATATCCCACATTAATTGCCATTAGCTTATTATTAAAAAGAAAACTTTTAATCACTTCCAACTACAAAACAAACTTACTTGGTCTTGAGATAAAGTAGATTCTCATGGATGGCCTCTACTGCCCCTTCAAGTTTCCTCAGTTCAAGCTCCACTCCCTATTTGTTAGCAATGCAAGACAAAATCATGCTTGGTCAAGAGTAATGACAAAAGGAAAGAATAAAATCTATAAGAAGGAAACTATGTGGGTAACTGGAAATTCTCCTGGTTGCTAAGCAAAATATAGTAAATAACATGAAATTCGTTATTAAACCTAAGTTTCTTCCCAAAAAAACCCTGTTGTCAAGTTAAAGCACACACAATAATCAGAATTCAAAACTGTTGAGAACAATCCTTAGCACCTTATGAACAATGGAATCCAAAATAATGCTAAGACTTTGTCTCTATTAAATTGGAATTTCTCAAAAACATCAAAGCTTCTTCTGCTTAGTACAAGTATGGTAAAAATTATTACCACAACTCCTCTTCATTCACTCCTAACACCTGATGCTAATAAAATTTGGGAAGATACGATAAACTCTTATTCAGGGAAGGGGGATGAGAGAAAGGGAAAAAAGTTCTGTCTTCACAGCCCATAAATCAGACTTAAGTTGTTTACCGTACAAAAAGACCCTACTGCTGTTAATGATGTACCAAGCTCTCGGTCATCCAAAATGCAGCTTTGTGCATCAGGTATTAAAATTATACTAAAAAGGATGGCAGAAGAGCAGCTAAATAATAGTGACGCGATGTTTTTAACTGAAAATATTTCCTAAAAATAAAAATTTCAGACAATAGAAATTGAAATAAATATCGAAAACAAAGGATCTGATTCACTCTAAAGAAAACAAAAGGAAACTAAAACTACTCACTTCAAGTTTCTCTTTTCTTGCAACTGATTCCCAATCCTTAGCTGCAATTCCAGTTTTCCAGTCGATATTGACGCTTACATCTCCACCTCCTGGATTATGGCCATCCACCCAAAAACATGCCAGGTAGTTGCCAGCTTCATGAGTCGTGAAAGCAAACTGACCATATGTCACATTCTCCCTGTTGTGAAGATTGTTCCCATATGGTGATGTCACCTATCGTAAAACACGAAACATTTTCAGAAATTGAACGTAAAAAAAAAAGAAGGAAAAAAGGACAGGACAGCATCTCCTCACACAATTTCAAATAAACGAGAAGTTTCATTTAATCCATATTTCATTTACAAATGCTACAGAAAAATACAACTTATTTGTAAAAGAAAGCATACTCTAATGGTCCAACTATAATTACAATCCCCGTGACAAAATTAAGCTATGCTTGGAAGTGATTTAGCAGAAACTGTTAACGAGTAAAACTGCTTTTCACAATAACCTCCTGGGTTTGCTTTTGGGAGAATGCAACCATCAAGTGCTTTAGCAACTTGAATTTCATTTTCTGAAGAATCATTATATCAAATGATTATTTCAAAATCACTACATATTTATATGGTTATTTTGTAAAATCTGGAAGTTGTACAATTATTTTACAGTGTTGCAGAACACTGATTCTAGCTCAAATTCGGATGCCCGGACATATTATTTTACATTGCTATACAACTCTGATTCTAGTTTAAATCCGGATTTTGTAAAACCGGACGTCTAGACCTGAGCGCCACGAAAACGAAATTTTTATCCATTTCAAACGAACACTACAAAATAAACACAACAGCATTTCTAGTTGTTTGAAGGTCTTTTTGCCGCTACTAAAACACTCAAACACATTATTTGCGAGAAATAAGCCAATTCCCTACCCATACAAATTATTTTCTCAACAATCAATATTAGGACTATACAAATTCATTTCTAGCTGATACACATTCATCACCAATCAACATAAATTCAACACGCTGTCACTAAAAAACGCCGAAACCTAGCCCTACAATTTGACCAAAATTTAAAAAAGTCAAACTTTTCCAAAATAAAAATTCTAACCTAAAACGATCCAAAACAACGAAATCGAAAAAAAAAAATTCATATACCTTGACGGAGATGGTGGGGATATGTGAGTGATCATCGGAAACGACGACGTAATCGGCCAAAACGACGACGTTGTTCTGGATTTCCTCCGACACGCATTTGGTTCCCGTCGCCGGTAGATTCAACCATATGGCGTCGCTCACTATAGCGTTAATCGTGAAACAGAACGCAAAGAAGAGAGGGAACAACACCTCCCCGCGCACGTTAGCACTCTTCGCCATGGCTAGATTCTGAGTTAATGATGCGTCGGGCTTCGAAAACACTTTCGATTTCGATCTGTTTATCATGCAAATGCAACAACAATTAAGTTGATTTTACTTGATGAATGTTTTATCGTTTAGGTCCTTAATTTTTATGTTTTTTTTGTAATTAAGGTACAGTTGATTAATTTTGTATAGTTTGGGTTCTCAAATTCTGCTGAAATGACAGCAATGCTCATTAGTCAATAGCGATCATACTTTACAACTTTGAGGGTAATGTCGTTATTCCACACAGTATGAGGGACCTACTTACCATAAATGGATAAACTGTTTTCTTATTTGTTTGAAAAACATAAAATGGTGGACCTAGACGATAATCCACCACTAGAAAAAATTTCAACTCTAGACGCCATGTTTCGTATTTAATTAATTAATGCTGCACGTTTCCTCAACTAGCCATTGGTTTTTAAGTTTTCTTTTCAATTTTGCTGTTATTTCAGTTGAAGGCTTATAACTTTTCAAGTAGAGTTTTTGTTAGTAAAATTTTTATAAATAGAGTTTTTATTAAAAAAAATTTAGTTGTTTAGTTATTTATAAGAATTTTTATTAAAAATTTATAAAATTACTTTAATAGATAAGTTTTTTAAAGTTATGTTATGAAAAGAATAAAATAAGATTATTAAATAAGTAGATAATATTTTAGATATTTTAATATTTAAAAAAAAATTTCAATCTCTACTTTCAAAAATCTAAAATTTTAACTTTTACTAGTAGAGACAAAATAACTTATTTAAGTTTCAAAAACTCTATTAAAAAAACAACCAAACAACAAGAAAAATTATTATAAGAGTTTATGGAATTAAATAAGCATTTATGACTGTTAAATAAGGCATACCAAACAGTTAATAAATCTTAAAATAAGTGAGAGTTGAAACATTAGTTTAGGTTTTACTTAAATAATATAAATATTACATAACATTTATGAATTAGATGATAAAATTCAATAATAAGTAATTTTACAATTTAAATTTAAATGAGACTATATCAAACCGCCGGTATTATCATTACACCAAATCTCATTAGAACATAAAATCTTCTCGAGGTCCTCTTGCTGCACCCACCTTTAAAAAAATAATAATAATTTTTACTACTTATAAAATTCATTATTTAATAAACAAGTATTGTTTGTTTTTCGTATTTAGGCCCACATTTCATCTTTACCAGAACCACTGCCAAGTGCCAAGCACAAGGCACAATAAGTCGACTTCACCTCTTGAATGGGGCCAGCAAAGATAAAATTAGGGTGCAAGTAGTAGCTTTCAGAATGAAAGACCAATAGAGAACTTGGGCCCGTTTAGGAAGAAAACTAAATACGTAACTGCTTCGGGTTGGATTAGAATTTTTAAAAGGACGGCCCAAAATGCTCATTATATATGTTATCACGTGTCTATTTCATCATACTCACACTATCCGAAGTTAGGTTTAAATTTTCAAATTTCAACATGGGTGCGGTGAGTTTGAAATCGAACTAATCTTTTTACTGCAACATTTTCAATTTCATGGTTCCGAAGCAGATTAATATTAAATCGATTTTTCGATTTTTATAAATTTCAAACAGACAAAAGCATATTAAGTATTCGTATACTTAATTACATTTGATGTCATACGACTTTTTTATTATCTTTTTCCCTAATTTACGGTTCCAGTACAAAAATCAAATTAATTAGACTATGTGTTTTTTTCAATACATTAATTATATAAGGAAAAATAGTTAGACTTTTTGCTGTTTGACTAAATTAATGTTTTAAAATATATTCAAACTCACTTGATCGTCAATCTTTTAGTTGATCTGATCATTTCATCCTTTGGTGATTGTTTGTTACAGAGAACATGAATATATTTAATTATTTAATTAAAGATATCCATATTTTTTAATCATAATTAAGTAAAAAAGTTGATGCTGAATTATTAGAAACAAGTAAGGGAATTGTCATAATTTTATAATTAATTCCTAAAATAATTTATAATTAGATAAAAATTTAATGCAATTATATTTTCAAACTAATACGCACTAACTTTTGTTGAACAATACTTTTGAGGGTATTTGAGATAGTAAAAATTCTATATATATGTATAACCTTTTATTATCCAAAAAAATATATTAATTTCACATTTAATTATTAATAAATTCTAATTGACAATTCCTTTGCTTTTTCTCATAATTAAAATAAAATTATCAATTAGTTATGATTTAAAAGTATTCAATTAATTAAATAATTAAAGATATTCATATTCTCAACATCAAACAATTATCAAGGATAAAATGTCAAGATTAGCAAAAATTTTAACACTTAAGAGAATTTTGATGTATTTTAAAAATCAAGAAAACTTCGATTAAAAAAGTCAAATAGCATGGAGTTTTACTCTCTCTCTCAATTCTATTGTAACCAAAAACATTCTTCTCAATAATTCACTTACCAAGCTGTGTCTAACAATCTTTTTTAACATTATTCATATTCATTATGATTGATTGTAAAATCTTCACCCAATTGCGGCAAAAGCAAGCTTAATTAACCAACAGAAAAGAAAATTGTAGAGTCAGAATTTGACAAATTCAAAGGAGTGTGGTCCCACATTCCACTATACTGAAGATTCCCTTCAATGTATTAGATAAGAAAATCCATCCACATCTCCATCAAGGCATCAACCCACCACCATTCATAGAGAGTAGAAAAAAATTCTTCTTTTTCAATAATTTGTCAAAAGAAAAGAAACTCCAACCGTCCAATTCACAAACACACACCCCATCTGGCCATGAAAGCAAGAAGAAAATGAATTAATTGATTATGATTAATATTAACAATTTATGTTCGCAAATTAATTGGGGGATTGATAAATTTGGTTGCAAATATTATCTATATGTAAATTAAAAAAAAGAAGAAGAAGAAGAAGCTTAAAATATTCATGAAGCAAGTTATAAAATCCTCGAATACATATTCAAAATTTAATAGTTTATATTAATTTTATTAAAAACATAGGTGTGAGTGATTAAAGAAAACCACTTGATTAAAGTTGAAACTCATTTAACCTAGTTTACAAATAATAAAATTTTATAAACCTATCTAAACGGCTATATATGTATTTATTTATCTATCTATATATATGTATTAATAATAAAACATTTTAGCAAAGGACTTTTGGGTGACCAATCTTTATATGATACTATTCTCCTCCCACCCACTTAACTTTTTTCTTCTACATTATTCTTCTCTAGATCTTGCATCTCCAATATTATTCTCTCAACCCTCAAAAACTCAAAATTAAAGCAATGGAAGCCCTAATTTCCCAGTTCACTTTCCTCTCAAACCAAGCTTGCCAAGACAAAGGCTTTGATCCGTTTGCCATTGAGGACTTGATGAAACTGTTTGAGATCGAAGCATACAACTCGTGGGCAGCAGTGGAGCTTGACCAAGAAAGAGAAGTCGAAGAAGCTGAAATCACCATGCAAAAGGCCGAAGATTATCTTGATTCGGCCATGGAAGACGCCATGGATGAGTTCAGAATGTTTGAGGCAGAAATGGTGAGAATCGAGAAAGAAGAATATGGTGGTTTGGTTGAGACTGCTGAGAAAGCTAGGAAGATGGGGAAGTTCATGGAAAAAGCAGCAACTTTTGCTTCCAACAAGTATATTGAGGCTGCCATGAATTCTGCTTCTGCTTCCATGAAAGCTGCTTTTAAGGGTGTTTCCAATAGGGTTCATCCTTCCTGATTTTTTTAGTATAAATTTGTGTCATGGTTTTATGAAAATTGATTATGATCATTATTGTATACCATATGAGAATAATTTTCTCATGTTTAATTTAAAGTTTTTGATTTCTGTAAAGCTAAATTCATCTCAATCTTATAGTTATTTTGATTATGAGGCAGCACTTAAGTACATATATATATATATATATATATTAGTTTCTGGCTTGATTTAATAAGTTTATTATTTTCATTTAGTTTATTAATATTTTCCATCTAATAATAGCCTTACAATCATAACTTTCAAGCCACAATATTATAATACTAAATAGAACTTAAAAAATTTAATTATAAATGTAATACTCTTGCAAATTCGAGTTCATAACGATCATCTTAATTAAAAAGGACCAATTTGATTAATTTCAAAGAACAATACTATAGCCTCAAAATATTTTACACAATCTAACATGATATAACATCAATAAGCAAATAAAAAAAATTATTAGAATATATTACGTGGACTAATGAATAAATATTTTTACGTCATATTAGTTCGTAAAAAATGTGTACAAATATTCTATGACTATCCTATTACGAAAATTTAAAAAAATGGAATTTAACTAATCAAATTACCAAACTTCAATTTTTTACATTATTCTGCTCGATTTTTTTCCCACATCAGTAGGGTCTATTCAGAATAATTTTCCAGAAAGAGTTTTTAAATATAGTTTTTGTTATCAGAGCTTTTGCAAGTTGAAATTTTACCAAACATTTTAGTCATTTAATTGTCGATGAAAGCCTTAATTAAAATGAAAGATTACTTTAATTGGCAATTTTTTTTGAAATTATATTATGAAAGAAATTAAATAAAATTATCAAATAAGAAAATAATATTTTGAACATTTTAATATTTTAAAAAATTTTATAATCTTTACTTCTGAAAGCCAAAAATTTAAATTTTTACTAGAAAAGACAAATTTATTTTAATCTTTAAAAGCTCTTTTTAAAAAAACACCAAATAACATAAAAAATTTTTTAAAATACTTTTGGAATTAAATAAATAAATATTTTTGACTATTAAATAAGGTATACTAAATATGTATTAAATTATAAATGCTATAAATGCTTGACTTGCTGCCCAGAAGGATAAATATTTTTAAGTTTCTATAGTTTCAACAAATTATTTAACTAGTAATTAAATTTTTTTACTGAAATTTTTTTATTATATTTGCTTATGTTAAAATCCACTTAATCATCGTCTATTTTTCACTCCTTACAAGTCAGATTATTGAATTTTAAGTCATATTAGACAAAAATACAACTTTAATTTTGGATAGATTTATCAACCATGAAAGTAACAATAAGAGTATTTTAGATAATTTGTTAAAAATATGGACGGTAAATGCGTAATTAGTTCAAACAATAGGGATTAGAATGAATTTATCCCGACGGCTGAATTGAATGAAACGACAGCGTATTCCAGGCAAGTTTAAATGTTTTTACCTAAATTTTTTTGTTATATTTGTTTATGTTAAAAATCTACTTAATCACCATCTATTTTTCACTCCGTACAAGTCAGTTTATTGAATTTCAAGTTATATTAGACAAAAATACTACTGTAATTTTGGATAGTTAGTTTGATCAACCGTGAAAATAACGATAAGAGTATTTTAGATAATTTTTTTAAAAATATGGACAGTAAATTGAAATTGGTTTAAAATATAGGGACTAAAATGAACTTATCTCACCAGCTGAATTTAATGAAACGACAGCGTATTCCAGGCAAGTTTATATTTTCGTATTTTGATAATCTTCAAAGCCATCTAAAATTTGGTAGATTTCGTGTTCGTTTTAAAAAGTCGACAAATTGTCGTCACCATTAAAAGAAAAAAAAATTTCTGGTAATAATTTCATCTCTTTCTTGAACATTTATAATTTGGTTGTCAATTTAACGTTTCATGCAAAGGTCAAAACAAAGTTGAGATCATACAGGTACCGTTGAATTAGGTTTTATATTTTCTGTTTGTTTCTGAGAAATAGTCAAACGAACGGAAAATCAAAATTTGTTTATGTGAGTACGCTGCGGCGGCATTTCAATTTCAAATTTTTATTTTGAATATTGTATGATTGTTAAGTGAAAGGTTTTAGTTTTATTTAGTTTGAAGTTTTATTATCTTGCTAGCAGCTGAGTTTAAGTGTTTAATGTTATCAATTGATAACCTATATGCAGGTTAGCAACTGAATTTGTGTTGCAACAGAAAAGAAAAAGGGACAATATTATGTTTGAGTTGATAGGAAATGCCTAGGGACTTGTCTCGGTCACGTTCGCGTTCCCCCATCATATAGGAGGAGACATTCACCATCACCCAGGTATAGCAGGAGGAGCCGGAGAGAGAGGAGCCGGTCGCCATATTCTTTATAGCAGGTGATCCCGTTTATGTTCTCATTGTTTTTGCGTTAATGTGATTAATTATCAAGCAATTGTAACAAAGATTGGGGACTCACGTATCTCATGGATTGGATATACAATATGTTCGAGTTGCTCTGTACGCACCTATCCTTCTCCATTGATCGGTGTTATTCTACTTTTCTATTGAATAAAGACTTCAATTTGCTGTAAATGGCTCCATGCTATAAAGAAACATCAAGCAATAGGTTTGAAAGTTCTGATATTTTGGAGGGTCAAGAATTTGGTAGGAACGCTGGTTGATAAATTGGCTGCCAAACTGCAGTTGCTACAGCAAATGATACCCTCAATGTGAAAGAAATTTGGCTTATTGCTTATTTGGTGGCAGATTTTTTTTGTCTAGACATATCCATAATTCTTGAAATGGGCATATTCGATGGTTGCATCCTGTGGAGTGTTGTCTTTACATGACAAATTAGCAATTGCTCATTGTGGAGGATTATTGTTTTAGATGTTCAAGTGTGGGAATGTTTTTTTAATTAATTGTCTTTTTTTGGCATGCTTATGATGTTTTTTCTGTTCAAGTAGTCTTCTCTATTCTGCAGTTTCAGGAGCACGGTCCTGATGTAAAAACTTTCATGTGATGACAGTCATGTTGATGTTTTAGTATTGCTGATTTTTTGAGAAAACACCTGATGTCTATGTTGCTTGACTTACATCTCTACGCCATCTCACATTTCTGCAAACTGGCTATTTACGTGGAAAGCCAGGAAAGATTCCTAACATAAATATCTTGGAGTTAAAACATATATGTTATTAACAGTTAGATAGGATGCATGTACTTCATAATAAAATTCAAAAGCTTCGGTTTCTTCCCATCATATGGGATGGAAGTGAGCAGGTGATGGGTGCATGGGTGTCCTTTTGTTGCTCGATTCTGACATTAGCTTCTTCATGTGATAAAGAGGAGCACACAATGGTTAGTCTTAACAATGTGTGAGGTAACTCTGTACATGCTTCTATATTTATTGCAGCAGATGATGGGTCTGATTGGCATTTTGTTTTAACCTGTGATGCCAAAAGTTTTTGCTGTTGCTCAATTATATATATATTTTTTTATTACAGAAAAAAGCAGCTCAATTTCTCCACGACGCCGTAAAGGTCGCTTCCCTTCTCCAAGACGGCATAAAAGCCGTTCGCCAACTCCAAGGCGGTATAAGAGGCAAAGAAGTAGGAGTTCTTCATTGTCTGCTGCCCATAAATCTTCGAGTCCAAGTCTTGGGTCATTAGAGCGGAAAATGCAAGAAAAATTGAGGAAAGAAGAGGAAGAGAAAAAGGTAGATTTCAGATATTTCACAGCTTTTTGCAGTTTAATCATTTTCTTTATCACCTTATTTTAGTTCACCATTGGTTAGTTATCTTTTGCCTTCCATTGTTTAGTTATCTTTGC
>JAUJEM010000053.1:0-22854 GCA_030448935.1 Citrus cavaleriei | reverse complement strand
CCTCCGTTGCCAAAATAGACCACGGGCACAGCCGCGACCAAAATAATCCGCCCAAGGCCGGGCTGTCTGCCCTGAAGGAAAGCCACAAAAACAGGTGGCTATAGCCTTGGGGGTGGGCTGGCCAACTGGTCCAATCGGACTCGGGATGGCGCGAGACTTTGCGAGGGGCCTCCGTGTGCAAAAAATAGGTCGTTGACACAGCCGTCTGGTAATAACTGCCCAAGGCCGGCGCCCAGTTCATCCAGCGGAAAAGGCCACAAAAACGGGTGGGCCATAGCCTTGGGGGTGGGGCTGTTCGGTCCGCCGGACTCCTGGAATGGCGCGAGACTTTGCAAGGCGCTCCGTAAAAAATTAGACGCGGTGGGCAGCTCGGCGCTAAATACTCCTACCAAGGTCAAAGCCTTAAATCTGCCCATGGAAAAAGGCCACAAAACGGGTGGGCTATAGACTTGGGGGTGGGGTTTACAACTTTGTCGCCGGACTGGAATGGCGCGAGACTTTGTGAGGCCTCCAGAAAGGTAAAAATAGGCCAAGGGCACAGTCAGCGCTAAAAATAACAGCCCGAAGGGCTGGGGCCAAGTTCGCCCAGCTGAAAAAGGCCACAAAACGGGGTGGGCTATAGCCTTGGGGGTGGGGCTACTAACTTCGTCCTCCGGACTCGGAATGGTGCGAGACTTTTTGCAGGGGCCTCCGTGCCAAAAATAGCCGAGGCACAACCGCGCCTAAAATAATCCGCCCAAGGTCAAGGCGCTGTTCATTGAGCGAAAAGGCTATAAAAACGGATGGGCTATAGCCTGGGGTGGGGTTGGCCAACCGTCCGCCGGACTCGAATGGTGCGAGATTTTGTCGCTTCTCCGTGGTGCTGTGGCCAGGCGCGGGCACAGCCGCGCCCAAAATACCCGCCCGAAGGCCGGGCGCCAAGTTCGTCCAGCGGAAAAAGGCCACAAAAACGGGTGGCTATAGCCTTGGGGGTGGGGTTGGCCAACTTAGTCCGCCGGACTCGAATGGCGCGAGACTTTGCGAGGGGCCTCCGTGGTGCCAGGGTCAGGACGCGGCACATCCGCTTCCAAAAATACTCCGCCCGAAGGCCAGGGCGCCAAGTCTGGCCCAGCGGAAAAGGCCACAAAACGGGTGGGCCATTGGGGGTGGGAGCCTGGGGTGGGGCTGGCCAACTCGGTCCTCCGGACCTCGGAATGGCGCGAGAGGGCCTGCGAGGTGCTGGTAAAATAGGTCATGGCACAGCCGCTGCCATAAAAAACCGCCCGAAGGCCGGGCGCCAAGTCTGGCCCAGCCGGAAAAAAGGCTACAAAACGTGGTGGCTATAGCCTTGGGGTGGGGCTGGCCAACTTCGTCCGCTGGACTCGGAATGGCGCGAGACTTATGCGAGGGGCCCCGTGAGCAAAATAGTCATGGGCACAGCCGCTACAAAAAATAACCGCCCGAAGGCCACACCAAGTTCGGCTCCAGCGAAAAGGCCACAAAAACGGGTGGGCCATAGCCTGGGGTGGGCTGGCAACTGGCCCGCGACTCGAATGGCGCGAGACTTTACAGCAGGGGCCTGCGTGTGCCAAAATAGGCCAGGGGCACAGCCGCGCCTAAAATAACCACCCGAAGACCGGGCGCCAAGTTCGCCCAGCGGAAAAAGGCCACAAAAACGGGTGGGCTATAGCCTTGGGTGGGGCAGGCCAACCGTCCGCCGGACTGGAACGGCGCGAGACTTTGCGAGCAGCCTACGTGTGTCAAAAAGGCTGCGGGCACAGCCGCGCCTAAAATAACCCGCCGAAGGCCGGGCGCCAAGTTCTGTCCAGCGGAAAAAGGCCACAAAAACGGGTGGCTATAGCCTTGGGGGTGGGGCTGTCAACTTTGTCCGCTGGACTGGAATGGCGCGAGACTTTGCGAGGGGGCTCCGTGTGCCAAAATAGCCGCGGGCACAGCCGCGCCCTAAATAACCACCAAGGCCGGGCGCAAGTTCGCCCAGCGGAAAAAGGCCACAAAAACGGTGGGCTATAGCCTTGGGGGGTGGGGCTGGCCAACTGTCCGCCGGACCTGAATGGCGCGAGACTTTGCGAGGGGCCTCGCGTGCCAAAAATAGGCCAAGGGCACAGCCACCCCAAAAATAACCACCAAAGGCCGGGGCGCCAAGTTCGCCCAGCGGAAAAGGCCACAAAAACGTGGTGGGCTATAGCCTTGGGGGTGGGGCTGGCCAACTTCGTCCGCTCCGGACTCGGAATGGCGCGAGACTTTGCGAGGGGCCTGTGTGCCAAAATAGGCGCGGGACACAGCTGCGCCAAAAATAACCGCCCAAGGTCGGGCGCGCTGTCTGCCCAGCGAAAAAGGCCACAAAAACGGGTGGCCATAGCCTTGGGGGTGGGGCTGGCCAACCGTCCGCCGGACTCGGAATGGCGCGAGACTTTGCGAGGGGCCCCGTGTGCCAAAATAGGCCGCGGGCACAGCCGCGCCAAAAATAACCTCCCAAGGCCGGGCGCCAAGTTCGTCCAGCGGAAAGGCCACAAAACGGGTGGGCTATAGCCTTGGGGGTGGGGCTGACCAACTGTCCGCCGGACTCGGAATGGCGCGAGACTTTGCGAGGGGGCCTCCATGTGCCAAAATAGATCATGTGGCACAGCCGCCGCCCAAAAATAACCGCCCAAGGCCGGGGCGCCAAGTTCGTCCAGCGGAAAAAGGCCACAAAAACGGGTGGGCTATAGCCTTGGGGGTGGGGCTGGCCAACTCGGGCCCGCTCGGACTCGGAATGGCGAGACTTTGCGAGGGGCCTCCGTGTTGTAAAATAGGTCATGGGCACAGCCACTAAAAATAACCGCCCCGAAGGCCGGGCGCTGTTCGTCCAGCGGAAAGTCACAAAACGGGTGGGCTATAGCCTGGGGTGGGGGCTGGCCAACTTCAAGCCCGACGGACTCGGAATGGCGCGAGACTTGAGGGGCCTCCGTGGTGCTAAAATAGGTCACTGGCACAGCTCACGCTAAAATAACCGCCCGAAGACAAAGGCGCCAAGTTCACCAGCGGAAAAAGGCCACAAAACGGTGGCTATAGCCTTGGGGGTTGGGGTTGGCCAACTTCGTCCGCCGGACTGGGAATGGCGCGAGACTTTGCAGGCCCCTCGTGTGCCAAAAATAGGCCGCGGGCACAGCCGCGCCTCAAAATAACCCGCCCGAAGGCCGGGCGCCAAGTTCGCCCAGCGGAAAAAGGCCAAAAACGGGTGGCTATAGCCTTGGGGGTGGGGCTGGCTAACTCAATCCGCCTCGGACTTGGAATGGCGCGAGACTTTGCGAGGGGCCTCCGTGGTGACCAAAATAGGCACAAGGCACAGCCGCGCCTAAAATAACCGCCCGGGCGCCGGGCGCCAAGTCTGGGCCCAGCGGAAAAGGCCACAAAACGGGTGGCTATAGCCTTGGGGGTGGGGCTGGCCAACTGGGTCCGCCGGACTTGAATGGCGAGACTTTGCGAGGCCTCCGTGTAAAAAATAGTCCGCGGGCACAGCCGCGCCTAAAAATAATCCGCCCGAAGGCCGGGCGCCAAGTTCGGCCCAGCGAAAAAGGCCACAAAACGGGTGGGCTATAGCCTTGTGGGGTGCGGCTGGCAAACTTCGTCCGCCGGACTGGGAATGGCGCGAGACGTTGCGTGGGGCCCCCGGGTGCCAAAAATAGGGCCACGGGCACAGCCGCGCCCAAAAATAACCACCCCGAAGGCCAAAGGCGCCAAGTCTCATCCAGCGGAAAAGGCCACAAAACGGGTGGGCTATAGCCTTGGGGGTGGGGCTGGCCAACTTCATCCGCCGGACTCGGAATGGCGCGAGACTTTGCGAGGGGCCTCCGTGCCAAAATAGGCCATGGCACAGCCGCCCAAAAATAACCGCCCGAAGGCCGGGGCCCCAAGTTCGCCCAGCGAAAAGGCCACAAAACGGGTGGGCTATAGCCTTGGGGGTGGGGTTGGCCAACTTCGTCCGCCTCGGACTCGGAATGGCGCGAGACTTTGCGAGGGGCCTCCATGTGCCAAAAATAGGCCAGCGGGCACAGCCGCGCCTAAAAATAACCGCCCGAAGGCCGGGCGCCAAGTTCGGCCCAGCGGAAAAAGGCCACAAAAACGGGTGGGCTATAGCCTTGGGGGTGGGGCTGGCCAACTTCGTCCGCTGGACTGAATGGCGCGAGACTTTGCGAGGGGCCTCCGTGTGCTAAAAATAGGCCGCGGGCACAGCCGCGCCTAAAAATAACCGCCCGAAGGCCGGGCGCCAAGTTCGGCCCAGCGGAAAAGGCCACAAAACGGGTGGGCTATAGCCTTGGGGGTGGGGTTGGCCAACTTTGTCCGCCGACTCGGAATGGCGCGAGACTTTGCGAGGGGCCTCCGTGTGCCAAAATAGGCCGCGGCACAGCCGCGCCTAAAAATAACCGCCCAAGGCCGGGCGCCAAGTTCGGGCCCAGCGGAAAAAGGCCACAAAACGGGTGGGCTATAGCCTTGGGGGTGGGGCTGGCCAACTTCGTCCGCCTCGGACTCGGAATGGCGCGAGACTTGCGAGGGGCCTCCGTGTTGCAAAAAATAGGCCAAGGCACAGCCGCGCCTAAAAATAATCGCCCGGGCCGGGGCGCCAAGTTCGGCCCAGCGGAAAAGGCCACAAAAACGGGTGGGCTATAGCCTTGGGGGTGGGCTGGCCAACTGGGTCCGCCGGACTCCGGAATGGCGCGAGACTTTGCGAGGGGCCCTCCGTGAAAATAAAAATAGGCCGCGGCACAGCCGCCCAAAAATAACCAGCCCAAGGCCGGGCGCCAAGTTCGGCCCAGCGGAAAAGGCCACAAAAACGGGTGGGCTATAGCCTTGGGGGTGGGGCTGGCCAACTTCGGGCCCGCCGGACTCGAATGGCGCGAGACTTTGCGAGGGGCCCTTGTGTGCAAAATATCTCGGGGCACAGCCGCCTAAAAATAACCGCCCGAAGGCCGGGCGCCAAGTTCGGCCCAGCGAAAAAGGCCACAAAACGGGTGGGCTATAGCCTTGGGGGTGGGGTTGGCCAACTTCGTCCGGGACTCGGAATGGCGCGAGACTTTGCGAGGGGCCTCCGTGTGCCAAAATAGGCCACGGGCACAGCCGCGCCCAAAATAACCGCCCGAAGGCCGGGCGCCAAGTTCGTCCAGCGGAAAAAGCCACAAAACGGGTGGGCTATAGCCTTGGGGGTGGGGCCAACTTGTCCGCCGGACTCGGAATGGCGCGAGACTTTGCGAGGGGCCTCCATGCCAAAAATAGGCCGCGGGCACAGCCGCGCCTAAAAATAACCGCCCAAGGTCGGGGCCAAGTCTGGCCCAGCGGAAAAAAGGCCACAAAAACGGGTGGGCTATAGCCTTGGGGGTGGGGCTGGCCAACTTCGTCCGCTCGGACTGGCGAATGGCGCGAGACTTTGCGAGCCGCCGCCTCCGTGTGCAGCAAAAAGGCCAGGCCGCGGGGTGGGGCAGCCGCGCCTAAAAATAACTGGCGCCGAAGGCCGGGCGCCAAGTTCGGCCCAGCGGAAAAAGGCCACAAAACGTGGTGGGCTATAGCCTTGGGGGTGGGGCTGGCCAACTCGTCCGCCGGGACTCGGAATGGCGCGAGACTTTGCGAGGGGCCTCCGTGTGCCAAAATAGGCCGCGGGCACAGCCGCGCCTAAAAATAACTGCCCGAAGGCCGGGGCGCCAAGTTCGGCCCAGCGGAAAAAGGCCACAAAAACGGGTGGGCTATAGCCTTGGGGGTGGGGCTGGCCAACTTCGTCCGCTGGACTCGGAATGGCGAGACTTTTGCGAGGGGCCTCCGTGGTGCCCAAAATAGGCCGGGGGCACAGCCGCGCCCAAAAATAACCGCCCAAGGCCGGGCGCCAAGTTCGTCCAGCGGAAAAGGCCACAAAAACGGGTGGGGCTTAGCCTTGGGGTGGGGCTGGCCAACTTCGTCCGCCGGACTCGAATGGCGCGAGACTTTGCGAGGGGCCTCCGTGTGCCAAAAATAGGTCAAGGGCACAGCCGCGCCCAAAAATAACCGCCCGGGGTGGCCGGGCGCCAAGTTCGGTCCAGCGGAAAAGGCCACAAAACGGGTGGGCTATAGCCTTGGGGGTGGGGCTGGCCAACTTCGTCCGCCGGACTCGGAATGGCGCGAGACTTGCGAGGGGCCCTCCGTGTGCCAAAAATAGGCCGCGGGCACCGCGGCGCCTAAAAATAACTGCCCGAAGGCCAGGCGCCAAGTTCGTCCCAGCGGAAAAAGGCCACAAAAACGGGTGGGCTATAGCCTTGGGGGTGGGGGTTGGCCAACTTCGTCCGGGACTCGGAATGGCGCGAGACTTTGCGAGGGGCCTCCGTGTGCCAAAATAGGCCAGCGGGCACAGCCGCGCCTCAAAAATAACCGCCCGAAGGCCGGGCGCCAAGTTCGCCCAGCGGAAAAAGCCACAAAAACGGGTGGGCTATAGCCTTGGGGGTGGGGTTGGCCAACTTCGGGCCGCACTCCGGAATGGCGCGAGACTTTGCGAGGGGCCTCCGTGGTGCCAAAAATAGGCCGCGGACACAGCCGCGCCCAAAAATAACCGCCCAAGGCCGGGCGCCAAGTTCGTCCAGCGGAAAAAGGCCACAAAACGGGTGGGCTATAGCCTTGGGGGTGGGGCTGGCCAACTTCAGTCCGCCGGACTGGAATGGCGCGAGCCTTTGCGTGGGGCCCCCTTGCGCACAAAATCGGCCGCGCCCACAGCCGCGCCCAAAAATAACCGCCCGAAGGCCTGGGCGCCAAGTTCGTCCAGCGGAAAAAGGCCACAAAAACGGGTGGGCTATAGCCTTGGGGGGTGGGGCTGGCCAACTTCGTCCGCCGGACTCGGAATGGCGCGAGACTTTGCGAGGGGCCTCCATGTGCCAAAAATAGGCCGCGACCACAGCCGCGCCCAAAAATAACAGCCCGAAGGCCGGGGCGCCAAGTTCGTGCAGCGGAAAAAGGCCACAAAAACGGGTGGGCTATAGCCTTGGGGGGTGAGGCTGGCCAACTTCGTCCGCCGTACTCGGAATGGGGCGAGACTTTGCGAGGGGCCTCCGTGTGCCAAAAATAGGCCGCGGGCACAGCCGCGCCCAAAAATAACCGCCCGAAGGCCGGGGCGCCAAGTTCGTCCAGCGGAAAAAGGCCACAAAAACGGGTGGGCTATGGCCTTGGGGGGTGGGGTTGGGCAACTTCGTCCGCCGGACTCGGAATGGAGCGAGACTTTGCGAGGGGCCGCCGTGGTGCCAAAATAGGCCGCGGGCACAGCCGCCCCCAAAAATAACCGCCCAAGGCCGGGCGCCAAGTTCGGCCCAGCGGAAAAGGCCACAAAACGGGTGGGCTATAGCCTTGGGGGTGGGGCTGGCCAACTCGTCCGCTGGACTCGGAATGGCGCGAGACTTTGCGAGGGGCCTCCGTGTGCCAAAATAGGGCCGCGGCACAGCCGCGCCAAAATAACCGCCCGAAGGCCGGGCGCCAAGTCTGGCCCAGCGGAAAAAGGCCACAAAACGGGTGGGCTATAGCCTTGGGGGTGGGGCTGGCCAACTTTGTCCGCCGGACTCGGAATGGCGCGAGACTTTGCGAGGGGCCTCCGTGTGCCAAAATAGGCCATGGGCACAGCCACGCCTGTGCAATAACCGCCCAAGGCCGGGCGCCAAGTTCGGCCAGCGGAAAAAGGCCACAAAACGGGTGGGCTATAGCCTTGGGGGTGGGGCTGGCCAACTTCGTCCGCCTCGGACTCGGAATGGCGCGAGACTTTGCGAGGGGCCTCCGTAGCCAAAAATAGGCCAAGGGCACAGCCGCGCCAAAAATAACCGCCCGAAGGCCGGGCGCCAAGTTCGCCCAGCGGAAAAAGGCCACAAAAACGGGTGGGCTATAGCCTTGGGGGTGGGGCTGGCCAACTCGTCCGCCGGACTCGGAATGGCGAGACTTTGCGAGGGGCCTCCGTGGTGTGCAAAATAGGTCAGCGGGCACAGCCGCGCCAAAAATAACCGCCCAAGGCTGGGGCGCCAAGTTCGTCCAGCGGAAAAAGGCCACAAAAACGGGTGGGCTATAGCCTGTTGGGGTGGGGCTGTCCAACTTCGTCCGCCGGACTGAATGGCGCGAGACTAGGGGGGCCTCCGTGTGCCAAAAATAGGCCAGCGGCACAGCCGCGCCAAAAATAACCGCCCAAGGCCGGGGGCGCCAAGTTCGTCCAGCGGAAAAAGGCCACAAAACGGGTGGGCTATAGCCTTGGGGGTGGGGCTGGCCAACTTCGGCCCGCCGGACTCGGAATGGCGAGAGACTTTGTGAGGGGCCTCCGTGTGCCAAAAATAGGCCGCGGGGCACAGCCGCGCCTAAAAATAACCGCCCAAGGCCGGGCGCCAAGTTCGTCCAGCGAAAAAGGCCACAAAAACGGGTGGGCTATAGCCTTGGGGGTGGGCTGGCCAACTTCATCCGCCGGACTCGGAATGGCGCGAGACTTTGCGAGGGGCCTCCAGTTAAAAATAGGCCGGGCACAGCCGCGCGCCAAAAATAACCGCCCGAAGGCCGGGCGCCAAGTTCGTCAAGCGGAAAAAGGCCACAAAAACGGTGGGGCTAAAGCCTTGGGGGGTGGGGCTGGCCAACTTCGTCCGCCGGACTCGGAATGGCGCGAGACTTTGCGAGAGGCCTCCGTGGTGCTGTGGGACAGGCCGCGGGCACAGCCGCGCCTGTAAATAACCGGCCCAAGGCCGGGCGCCAAGTTCGCCCAGCGGAAAAAGGCCACAAAAACGGGTGGGCTATAGCCTTGGGGGTGGGGTTGGCCAACTTCGTCCACTGGACTCGGAATGGCGCGAGACTTTACGAGGGGCCTCCGTGTGCCAAAATAGGCCGCAGGCACAGCCGCTCCAAAAAATAACTGCCCAAGGCCGGGGCGCTGTCTCCTCCAGCGGAAAAGGCCACAAAAACGGGTGGGCTATAGCCTTGGGGGTGGGGCTGGCCAACTTCGTCCGCCCCGGACTCGGAATGGCGCGAGACTTTGCGAGGGGCCTCCGTGTGCCAAAAATAGGCCGCGGCACAGCCGCGCCCAAAAATAACTGCCCAAGGCCGGGCGCCAAGTTCGGCCCAGCGGAAAAAGGCCACAAAACGGGTGGGCTATAGCCTTGGGGGTGGGGCTGGCCAACTTCGTCCCGCCGGACTCGGAATGGCGCGAGACTTGCGAGGGGCCTCCGTGTGCCAAAATAGGTCGCGGGGCACAGCCGCGCCTAAAAATAACCGCCCAAGGCCGGGCGCCAAGTTCGTCCAGCGGAAAAAGGCCAAAAACGGTGGGCTATAGCCTTGGGGTGGGGTGGCCAACTTCGAATGGCCGGACTCGGAATGGCGCGAGACTTTGCGAGGGTCTCCGGGCGCTGCTGGGGGCCATAAAACGCGGGGCACAGCCTTGGGGGTGGGGCTGCCCAAGGCCGGGCGGACCAAGTTCGGGCCCAGCGGAAAAAGGCCACAAAAACGGGTGGGCTATAGCCTTGGGGGTGGGGCTGGCCAACTGGGGGTCCGCTGGCTCGGACTCGGAATGGCGCGACTTTGCGAGGGGCCTCCATGTGCCAAAATAGGCCAAGGGCACAGCCGCGCCAAAAATAACCGCCCGAAGGCCGGGCGCCAAGTTCGTCCAGCGGAAAAGGCCACAAAACGGGTGGGGGCTATAGCCTTGGGGGTGGGGCTGGCCAACTGGTCCGCCGGACTCGGAATGGCGCGAGACTTTGCGAGGGGCCTCCGTGTGCCAAAAATAGGCCGCGGGCACAGCCGCGCCAAAAATAACCGCCCAAGGCCGGGCGCCAAGTCCGGCTCCAGCGGAAAAAGGCCACAAAAACGGGGGCTATAGCCTTGGGGGTGGGGCTGGCCAACTTCGTCCGCCGGACTCGGAATGGCGCGAGACTTTGCGAGGGGCCTCCGTGTGCCAAAAATAGGCCACGGGCACAGCCGCGCCCAAAAATAACCGCCCAAGGCCGGGCGCCAAGTTCGGCCCAGCGGAAAAAGGCCACAAAACGGGTGGGCTATAGCCTTGGGGGTGGGGCTGGCCAACTTCGTCCGCCGGACTCGGAATGGCGCGAGACTTTGCGAGGGGCCTCCCGTGTGCCAAAAATAGGCCACGGGGCACAGCCGCGCCCCAAAATAACCGCCCGAAGGCCGGGCGCCAAGTCTCGCCCAGCGGAAAAAGGCCACAAAACGGGTGGGCTATAGCCTTGGGGGTGGGGCTGGCCAACTCTCGTCCGCCGGACTCGGAATGGCGCGAGACTTTGCGAGGGGCCTCCGTGTGCCAAAAATAGGCCAAAGGCACAGCCGCGCCCAAAATAACCGCCCGAAGGCCGGGCGCCAAGTTCGCCCAGCGGAAAAAGGCCACAAAAACGGGTGGGCTATAGCCTTGGGGGTGGGGCTGGCCAACTTCGTCCGCCGGACTCGGAATGGCGCGAGACTTTGCGAGGGGCCTCCGTGGTGCCAAAAATAGGCCAAGGGCACAGCCGCGCCTAAAAATAACCGCCCAAGGCCGGGCGCCAAGTTCGCCCAGCGGAAAAAGGCCACAAAACGGGTGGGCTATAGCCTTGGGGGTGGGGCTGGCCAACTTCGTCCGCTGGACTCGGAATGGCGCGAGACTTTGCGAGGGGCCTCCGTGTGCCAAAATAGGCACAGCCGCAAAAAAAGCCCGAGGCCGGGGCGCCAAGTTCGTCCAGCGGAAAAAGGCCACAAAACGGGTGGGCTATAGCCTTGGGGGGTGGGGCTGGCCAACTTCGGGCTCCGGGACCTCGGAATGGCGCGAGACTTTGCGAGGGGCCTCCGTGTGGGCAAAAATAGGCCGGGCACAGCCGCCTAAAAATACCCGCCCAAGGCCGGGCGCCAAGTTCGGTCCAGCGGAAAAAGGCCACAAAACGGGTGGGCTATAGCCTTGGGGTGGGGCTGGCCAACTTCGTCCGCCGGACTCGGAATGGCGCGAGACTTTGCGAGGGGCCTCCGTGTGCCAAAATAGGCCACGGGCACAGCCGCGCAAAAATAACCGCCCGAAGGCCGGGCGCCAAGTTCGCCCAGCGGAAAAGGCCACAAAAACGGGTGGGCTATAGCCTTGGGGGTGGGGCTGGCCAACTTCGTCCGCCGGACTCGGAATGGCGCGAGACTTTGCGAGGGGCCTCCGTGTGCCAAAATAGGTCAAAGGGCACAGCCGCGCCAAAAATAACCGCCCAAGGCCGGGCGCCAAGTTCGGCCCAGCGGAAAAAGGCCACAAAACGGGTGGGCTATAGCCTTGGGGGTGGGGCTGGCCAACTGGTCCGCCGGACTCGGAATGGCGCGAGACTTTGCGAGGGGCCTCCGTGTGCCAAAAATAGGCATGGGCACAGCCGCGCCTAAAAATAACCGCCCGAAGGCCGGGCGCCAAGTTCGGGCCCAGCGGAAAAAGGCCACAAAAACGGGTGGGCTATAGCCTTGGGGGTGGGGCTGGCCAACTTCGTCCGCCGGACTCGGAATGGCGCGAGACTTTGCGAGGGGCCTCCGTGTGCCAAAATAGGTCGCGGGCACAGCCGCGCCTAAAAATAACCGCCCGAAGGCCGGGCGCCAAGTTCGCCCAGCGGAAAAGGCCACAAAAACGGGTGGGCTATAGCCTTGGGGGTGGGGCTGGCCAACTTGTCCGCCGGACTCGGAATGGCGCGAGACTTTGCGAGGGGCCTCCGTGTGCCAAAATAGGCCACGGGCACAGCCGCGCCTAAAAATAACCGCCAAGGCCGGGCGCCAAGTTCGTCCAGCGGAAAAGGCCACAAAACGGGTGGGCTATAGCCTTGGGGGTGGGGTTGGCCAACTCTCACCGCTCGGACTCGGAATGGCGCGAGACTTTGCGAGGGGCCTCCGTGTGCCAAAAATAGGCCACGGGCACAGCCGCGCCCAAAAATAACCGCCCGAAGGCCGGGGCGCCAAGTTCGTCCAGCGGAAAAAGGCCACAAAAACGGGTGGGCTATAGCCTGGGGGGGTGGGGCTGGCCAACTGCGTCCGCCGGACTCGGAATGGCGCGAGACTTTGCGAGGGGCCTCAGTGTGCCAAAAATCGGACGCGGGAAGAGCCGCGCCACAACATCACTACCCGAAGGCCGGGGCGCCACGTTCGACCAGCGGAAAACGGCCACAAACACGGGGGGGCCATAGCCTCGGGGGGTGGTGCTGGCCAACTTCGTCCCCCGGACTCTGAATGGCGCGAGACTTGCGAGGGGCCTCCGTGTGCCAAAAATAGTCCGCGGGGCACAGCCGCGCCAAAAATAACCGCCCGAAGGCCGGGCGCCAAGTTCGTCCAGCGGAAAAGGCCACAAAACGGGGGTGGGCTATAGCCTTGGGGGTGGGGCGGGCGAACTTCGTCCGCCGGACTCGGAATGGCGCGAGACTTTGCAGGGGCCTCCGTGTGCCAAAAATAGGCCACGGGCACAGCCGCGCCCAAAATAACCGCCCGAAGGCCGGGCGCCAAGTTCGCCCAGCGGAAAAGGCCACAAAACGGGTGGGCTATAGCCTTGGGGGTGGGGCTGGCCAACTTCGTCCGCCGGACTCGGAATGGCGCGAGACTTTGCGAGGGGCCTCCGTGTGCCAAAATAGGTCAGGGGCACAGCCGCGCCTAAAAATAACCGCCCGAAGGCCGGGCGCCAAGTTCGCCCAGCGGAAAAAGGCCACAAAAACGGGTGGGCTATAGCCTTGGGGGTGGGGCTGGCCAACTCTGTCCGCCCGGACTCGGAATGGCGCGAGACTTTGCGAGGGGCCTCCGTGGGGGTGCCAAAAATAGGCCACGGGGCACAGCCGCGCGCCAAAAATAACCGCCCGAAGGCCGGGCGCCAAGTTCGGCCCAGCGGAAAAAGGCCACAAAAACGGGTGGGCTATAGCCTTGGGGGTGGGGCTGGCCAACTTCGTCCGCCGGACTCGGAATGGCGCGAGACTTTGCGAGGGGCCTCCGTGGTGCCAAAATAGGCCAAGGGCACAGCCGCGCCAAAATAACCGCCCGAAGGCCGGGCGCCAAGTTCGGCCCAGCGGAAAAAGGCCACAAAACGGGTGGGCTATAGCCTTGGGGGTGGGGCTGGCCAACTTCAGCCGCCGGACTCGGAATGGCGCGAGACTTTGCGAGGGGCCTCCGTGTGGCGCAGACTTTGAAGGCCATGGGGCACAGCCGCGCCTAAAAATAACCGCCCGAAGGCCGGGCGCCAAGTTCGGGCCCAGCGGAAAAAGGCCACAAAAACGGGTGGGCTATAGCCTTGGGGGTGGGGCTGGCCAACTTCTGTCCGCCGGACTCGGAATGGCGCGAGACTTTGCGAGGGGCCTCCGTGGTGCCAAAATAGGCCACACGGGCACAGCCGCGCCTAAAATAACCGCCCAAGGCCGGGCGCCAAGTTCGCCCAGCGGAAAAGGCCACAAAAACGGGTGGGCTATAGCCTTGGGGGTGGGGCTGGCCAACTTCGTCCGCCGGACTCGGAATGGCGCGAGACTTTGCGAGGGGCCTCCGTGTGCCAAAATAGGCCGCGGGGCACAGCCGCGCCCAAAATAACCGCCCAAGGCCGGGCGCCAAGTTCGCCCAGCGGAAAAAGGCCACAAAACGGGTGGGCTATAGCCTTGGGGGTGGGGCTGGCCAACTTCGGTCCGCCGGACTCGGAATGGCGCGAGACTTTGCGAGGGGCCTCCGTGCTGCCAAAATAGGCCAGGCCGCGGCACAGCCGCGCCAAAAATAACCGCCCGAAGGCCGGGGCGCCAAGTTCGTCCCCAGCGGAAAAGGCCACAAAAACGGGTGGGCTATAGCCTTGGGGGTGGGGCTGGCCAACTGGTCCGCCGGACTCGGAATGGCGCGAGACTTTGCGGGGCCTCCGTGTGCCAAAATAGGCCACGGGGCACAGCCGCGCCTGTAAAATAACCGCCCGAAGGCCGGGCGCCAAGTTCGTCCAGCGGAAAAAGGCCACAAAAACGGGTGGGCTATAGCCTTGGGGGTGGGGCTGGCCAACTTCGTCCGCCGGACTCGGAATGGCGCGAGACTTTGCGAGGGGCCTCCGTGTGCCAAAATAGGCCAGCGGGCACAGCCGCGCCAAAAATAACCGCCCGAAGGCCGGGCGCCAAGTTCGCCCAGCGGAAAAGGCCACAAAAACGGTGGGCTATAGCCTTGGGGGTGGGGCTGGCCAACTTCGTCCGCCGGACTCGGAATGGCGCGAGACTTTGCGAGGGGCCTCCGTGTGTGCCAAAATAGGCCGCGGGCACAGCCGCGCCCAAAAATAACCGCCCTAGGCCGGGCGCCAAGTTCGTCCAGCGGAAAAAGGCCACAAAAACGGGTGGGCTATAGCCTTGGGGGTGGGGCTGGCCAACTGGTCCGCCGGACTCGGAATGGCGCGAGACTTTGCGAGGGGCCTCCGTGTGCCAAAATAGGCCATGGGCACAGCCGCGCCCAAAAATAACCGCCCGAAGGCCGGGCGCCAAGTTCGCCCAGCGGAAAAAGGCCACAAAAACGGGTGGGCTATAGCCTTGGGGGGTGGGGCTGGCCAACTTCGTCCGCCGGGCTCGGAATGGCGCGAGACTTTGCGAGGGGCCTCCGTGTGCCTAAAATAGGCAGCGGGCACAGCCGCGCCTAAAAATAACCGCCCGAAGGCCGGGGCGCCAAGTTCGTCCAGCGGAAAAAGCCACAAAACGGGGTGGGCTATAGCCTTGGGGGTGGGGCTGGCCAACTCTGTCCGCCGGACTCGGAATGGCGCGAGACTTTGCGAGGGGCCTCCAGTGCAAAATAGGCCACGGGCACAGCCGCGCCAAAAATAACCGCCCGAAGGCCGGGCGCCAAGTTCGTCCCAGCGGAAAAAGGCCACAAAACGGGTGGGCTATAGCCTTGGGGTGGGGCTGGCCAACTTCGTCCGCCGGGACTCGGAATGGCGCGAGACTTTGCGAGGCGCCCGTCCGTGTGCTGTGGGCCAGGCCGCGGGCACAGCCGCGCCAAAATAACCGCCCAAGGCCGGGCGCCAAGTTCGGCCCAGCGGAAAAGGCCACAAAACGGGTGGGCTTGGGGGGTGGGGCTGGCCAACTACGTCCGCCGGACTCGGAATGGCGCGAGACTTTGCGAGGGGCCTCCATGTGCCAAAAATAGGCCACGGCACAGCCGCGCCAAAAATAACCGCCCGAGGCCGGGCGCCAAGTTCGTCCAGCGGAAAAAGGCCACAAAACGGGTGGGCTATAGCCTTGGGGGTGGGGCTGGCCAACTTCTGTCCGCCGGACTCGGAATGGCGCGAGACTTTGCGAGGGGCCTCCGTGTGCCAAAAATAGGCCGCGGGCACAGCCGCGCCTAAAAATAACCGCCCAAGGCCGGGCGCAAGTTCGGCCCAGCGGAAAAAGGCCACAAAAACGGGTGGGCTATAGCCTTGGGGGTGGGGCTGGCCAACTTCGTCCGCCGGACTCGGAATGGCGCGAGACTTTGCAGGGGCCTCCGTGTGCCAAAAATAGGCCAAAGGGCACAGCCGCGCCTAAAAATAACCGCCCGAAGGCCGGGCGCCAAGTTCGCCCAGCGGAAAAGGCCACAAAAACGGGTGGGCTATAGCCTTGGGGGTGGGCTGGCCAACTTCGTCCGCCGGACTCGGAATGGCGCGAGACTTTGCGAGGGCCTCCGTGTGCCAAAAAAATAGGCCGCGGGCACAGCCGCGCCAAAAATAACCGCCCAAGGCCGGGCGCCAAGTTCATCCAGCTGAAAAAGGCCACAAAAATGGGTGGGCTTTAGCCTTGGGGGGTGGGGCTGGCCAACTTCGTCCGCTGGACTCGGAATGGCGCGAGACTTTGCGAGGCACCTCCGTGTGCCAAAACTAGGTCAGCGGGCACAGCCGCGCCAAAAATAACCGCCCAAGGCCGGGCGCCAAGTTCGTCCCGCGGAAAAAGGCCACACAACGGGGTGGGATTTTGCCTTGGGGGGTGGGGCCGGCCAACTTCGTCCGCCGGACTCGGAATGGCGCGAGACTTTGTGAGGCGCGTCCGTGTGCCAAAATAGGCCGCAGGCACAGCCGCGCCCAAAAATAACCGCCCCGAAGGCCGGGGCGCCAAGTTCGTCCTGCGGAAAATGGCCACAAAACGGGTGGGCGATAGCCTTGGGGGGGGGGGCTGGCCAACTTCGTCCACCGGACTCGGAATGGCGCGAGACTTTTCGAGGGGCTCCGTGTGCTGCAAATAGGCCGCGGGCACAGCCGCGCCCAAAAATAACAGCCCGAAGGCCGGGGCGCCAAGTTCGCCCAGCGGAAAAAGGCAACAAAAACGGGTGGGCTATAGCCTTGGGGGTTGGGGCTGGCCAACTTCGTCTGCCGGACTCGGAATGGTGCGAGACTTTGCGAGGGGCCTCCTTGTACCAAAAATAGGCCGCGGGCACAGCCGCGCCCAAAAATAACCGCCCGAAGGCTGGGAGCCAAGGTCGTCCAGCGGAAAAAGGCCACAAAACGGGTGGGCTATAGCCTTGGGGGTGGGGCTGGCCAACTTCGTCCGCCGGACTCGGAATGGCGAGACTTTGCGAGGGGCCTCCGTGGTGCTGTAAAATAGGCCGCGGGCACAGCCGCGCCCAAAAATAACCGCCCAAGGCCGGGCGCCAAGTTCGCCCCAGCGGAAAAGGCCACAAAACGGGTGGGCTATAGCCTTGGGGGTGGGGCTGGCCAACTTCGTCCGCCGGACTCGGAATGGCGCGAGACTTTGCGAGGGGCCTCCGTGTGCCAAAATAGGCCAAGGGCACAGCCGCGCCAAAAATAACCGCCCCAAGGCCGGGCGCCAAGTTCGTCCAGCGGAAAAAGGCCACAAAAACGGGTGGGCTATAGCCTTGGGGGTGGGGCTGGCCAACTCTGTCCGCCGGACTCGGAATGGCGCGAGACTTTGCGAGGGGCCTCCGTGCTGCCAAAAATAGGCCGCGGGCACAGCCGCGCCTAAAAATAACCGCCCAAGGCCGGGCGCCAAGTTCGTCCAGCGGAAAAAGGCCACAAAAACGGGTGGGCCAAAGCCTTGGGGGGTGGGGCTGGGCAACTTCGTCCGCCGGACTCGGAATGACGCGAGACTTTGCGAGGGGCCTCCGTGTGCCAAAAATAGGCCGCGGGCACAGCCGCGCCCAAAAATAACAGCCCAAGGCCGGGCGCCAAGTTCGGCCCAGCGGAAAAAGGCCACAAAAACGGGTGGGCTATAGCCTTGGGGGTGGGGCTGGCCAACTTCGTCCGCCGGACTGGAATGGCGCGAGACTTTGCGAGGCGCCTCCGTGTGCCAAAATAGGCCGCGGGCACAGCCGCGCCTAAAAAATAACCGCCCGAAGGCCGGGCGCCAAGTTCGGCCCAGCGGAAAAGGCCACAAAAACGGGTGGGCTATAGCCTTGGGGGTGGGGCTGGCCAACTTCGTCCGCCGGACTCTGAATGGCGCGAGACTTTGCGAGGGGCCTCCATGCCAAAAATAGGCCATGGGCACAGCCGCGCCCAAAAATAACCGCCCGAAGGCCGGGCGCCAAGTTCGGGGTCCAGCGGAAAAAGGCCACAAAACGGGTGGGCTATAGCCTTGGGGGTGGGGCTGGCCAACTTCGTCCGCTGGACTCGGAATGGCGCGAGACTTTGCGAGGGGCCTCCGTGTGCTGTAAAATAGGCCGCGGGCACAGCCGCGCCCAAAAATAACCGCCCAAGGCCGGGCGCCAAGTTCGGCCCAGCCGAAAAAGGCCCCAAAAACGGGTGGGATATAGCCTTGGGGGGGGGCGTGGGCCAACTTCGTCCGCCGGACTCGGAATGGCGCGAGACTTTGCGGGCGGCCTCCGTGTGCCAAAAATAGGCCATGGGCACAGCCGCGCCTAAAATAACCGCCCGAAGGCCGGGCGCCAAGTTCGGCCCAGCGGAAAAAGGCCACAAAACGGGTGGGCTATAGCCTTGGGGTGGGGCTGGCCAACTTCGTCCGCCGGACTCGGAATGGCGCGAGACTTTGCGAGGGGCCTCCGTGTGCCAAAAATAGGCCACGGCACAGCCGCGCCAAAAATAACCGCCCGAAGGCCGGGCGCCAAGTTCGTCCAGCGGAAAAAGGCCACAAAAACGGGTGGGCTATAGCCTTGGGGGTGGGGCTGGCCAACTTCGTCCGCCGGACTCGGAATGGCGCGAGACTTTGCGAGGGGCCTCCGTGTGCCAAAAATAGGCCAAAGGGGAACAGCCGCGCCTAAAAATAACCGCCCGAAGGCCGGGCGCCAAGTTCGTCCAGCGGAAAAAGGCCACAAAAACGGGTGGGCTATAGCCTTGGGGGTGGGGCTGGCCAACTTCGTCCGCCGGACTCGGAATGGCGCGAGACTTTGCGAGGCCCTCCGTGTGCCAAAAAATAGGCCAAAGGCACAGCCGCGCCCAAAATAAACCGCCCGAAGGCCGGGCGCCAAGTTCGGCCCAGCGGAAAAAGGCCACAAAAACGGGTGGGCTATAGCCTTGGGGGTGGGGCTGGCCAACTCGTCCGCCGGACTCGGAATGGCGCGAGACTTTGCGAGGCCCTCCGTGTGCCAAAAATAGGCCAAAGGGCACAGCCGCGCCTAAAAATAACCGCCCGAAGGCCGGGCGCCAAGTTCGCCCAGCGGAAAAAGGCCACAAAACGGGTGGGCTATAGCCTTGGGGGTGGGGCTGGCCAACTTCGTCCGCCGGACCTCGGAATGGCGCGAGACTTTGCGAGGGGCCTCCGTGGTGCCAAAATAGGCCACGGGCACAGCCGCGCCAAAAATACCCGCCCGAAGGCCGGGCGCCAAGTTCGGGCTCCAGCGGAAAAAGGCCACAAAAACGGGTGGGCTATAGCCTTGGGGGTGGGGCTGGCCAACTTCGTCCGCCGGACTCGGAATGGCGCGAGACTTTGCGAGGCGCCTCCGTGTGCCAAAAATAGGACGCGGGAACAGAGGTGCCAAAAAATAACCACCCGAATGCCGGGTCGCCAAGTTCGGCCAGCGGAAAAAGGCCACAAAAACGGGTGGGCTATAGCGGTGGGGGGGGGGGTTGGCGAACGTCGTCCGCCTCGGACTCGGAATGGCGCGAGACTTTGCGAGGCGCCTCCGTGTGCCAAAATAGGCCACGGGCACAGCCGCGCCTAAAATAACCGCCCGAAGGCCGGGCGCCAAGTTCGTCCAGCGGAAAAAGGCCACAAAAACGGGTGGGCTATAGCCTTGGGGGGTGGGGCTGGCCAACTTCGTCCGCCGGACTCGGAATGGCGCGAGACTTTGCGAGGCGCCTCCGTGGCACCGCCGTGTCCCCAAAATAGGCCGCGGGCACAGCCGCCCAGCCACAAAAAAACCGCCCCAAGGCCGGGCGCCAAGTTCGGCCTGCCCAAGTCCAGCGGAAAAAGGCCACAAAACGGGTGGGCTATAGCCTTGGGGGTGGGGCTGGCCAACTTCGTCCGCCGGACTCGGAATGGCGCGAGACTTTGCGAGGCGCCTCCGTGTGCCAAAATAGGCCACGGGCACAGCCGCGCCCAAAAATAACCGCCCGAAGGCCGGGCGCCAAGTTCGTCCAGCGGAAAAAGGCCACAAAAACGGGTGGGCTATAGCCTTGGGGGTGGGGCTGGCCAACTCTGTCCGCCGGACTCGGAATGGCGCGAGACTTTGCAGGCGCCTCCGTGTGCCAAAAAATAGGCCGCGGGCACAGCCGCGCCAAAAATAACCGCCCGAAGGCCGGGCGCCAAGTTCGTCCAGCGGAAAAAGGCCACAAAACGGGTGGGCTATAGCCTTGGGGGTGGGGCTGGCCAACTCGTCCGCCGGACTCGGAATGGCGCGAGACTTTGCGAGGGGCCTCCGTGTGCAAAAATAGGCCATGGGCACAGCCGCGCCCAAAAATAACCGCCCAAAGGCCGGGCGCCAAGTTCGGCCCAGCGGAAAAAGGCCACAAAAACGGGTGGGCTATAGCCTTGGGGGTGGGGCTGGCCAACTTCGTCCGCCGGACTCGGAATGGCGCGAGACTTTGCGAGGGCCTCCGTGTGCTGCCAAAATAGGCCAAGGGCACAGCCGCGCCCAAAAATAACCGCCCAAGGCCGGGCGCCAAGTTCGTCCAGCGGAAAAAGGCCACAAAAACGGGTGGCGTATAGCCTTGGCGGGTGGGGCTGGCCAACTTCATCCGCCGGACTCGGAATGGCACGAGAATTTGTGAGGGGCCTCCGTGTGCCAAAAATAGGCCACGGGCACAGCCGCGCCCAAAAATAACCGCCCGAAGGCCGGGGCGCCAAGTTCGTCCAGCGGAAAAAGGCCACAAAAACGGGTGGGCTATAGCCTTGGGGGGTGGGCGGGCCAACTGCCTCCGCCGGACTCGGAATGGCGCGAGACTTTGCGAGGCGCCTCCGTGTGCAAAAATAGGCATGCGGGCACAGCCGCGCCCAAAAATAACCGCCCGCCTTGGGGGCCGGGGCGCCAAGTTCAAGGTCCAGCGGAAAAAATGCCACAAAACGGGTGGGCTATAGCCTTGGGGGTGGGGCTGGCCAACTTGGTCCGCCGGACTCGGAATGGCGCGAGACTTTGCGAGGCGCCTCCGTGCTGCCAAAATAGGCCGCGGGGCACAGCCGCGCCCAAAAATAACCGCCCAAGGCCGGGGCGCCAAGTTCGTCCAGCGGAAAAAGGCCACAAAACGGGTGGGCTATAGCCTTGGGGGTGGGGCTGGCCAACTTCGTCCGCCGGACTCGGAATGGCGCGAGACTTTGCGAGGCGCCTCCATGTGTGCCAAAAATAGGCCGCGGGCACAGCCGCGCCTAAAAATAACCGCCCGAAGGCCGGGCGCCAAGTTCGTCCAGCGGAAAAAGGCCACAAAACGGGTGGGCTATAGCCTTGGGGGTGGGGCTGGCCAACTCTGTCCGCCGGACTCGGAATGGCGCGAGACTTTGCGAGGGGCCTCCGTGTGCCAAAATAGGCCACGGGCACAGCCGCGCCCAAAAATAACCGCCCGAAGGCCGGGCGCCAAGTTCGTCCAGCGGAAAAAGCCACAAAACGGGTGGGCTATAGCCTTGGGGGTGGGGCTGGCCAACTTCGTCCGCCCGGACTCGGAATGGCGCGAGACTTTGCGAGGGGCCTCCGTGTGCCAAAATAGGCCATGGGCACAGCCGCGCCCAAAAATAACCGCCCCCAAGGCCGGGCGCCAAGTTCGCCCAGCGGAAAAATGGCCAAAAAACGGGTGGGCTATAGCCTTGGTGGGGGGGGGGGGGGGCGGGCGAACTTCGTCCGCCGGTCTCGGAATGGGGCGAGACTTTGTGAGGGGCCTCCGTGTGCCAAAAATAGGCTGCGGGAACAGCCGCGCCCAAAAATAAGCGCCCGAAGGTCGGGGCGCCAAGTTCGTCCAGCGGAAAAAGGCCAAAAAACGGGTGGGCTATAGCCTTGGGGGTGGGGCTGGCCACTTCGTCCGCCGGACTCGGAATGGCGCGAGACTTTGCGAGGCGCCTCCGTGTGCCAAAATAGGTCAGACGGGCACAGCCGCGCCCAAAAATAACCGCCCGAAGGCCGGGCGCCAAGTTCGCCCAGCGGAAAAGGCCACAAAAACGGGTGGGCTATAGCCTTGGGGGTGGGGCTGGCCAACTTCGTCCGCCGGACTCGAATGGCGCGAGACTTTGCGAGGGCCTCCGTGTGCCAAAAATAGGCCGCGGCACAGCCGCGCCAAAAATAACCGCCCAAGGCCGGGCGCCAAGTTCGTCCAGCGGAAAAAGGCCACAAAAACGGGTGGGCTATAGCCTTGGGGGTGGGGCTGGCCAACTTCGTCCGCCGGACTCGGAATGGCGCGAGACTTTGCGAGGGGCCTCCGTGTGCCAAAAATAGGGCATGGGGCACAGCCGCCCAAAATAACCGCGCTCAAGGCCGGGCGCCAAGTTCGTCCAGCGGAAAAGGCCACAAAACGTGGTGGGCTATAGCCTTGGGGGTGGGGCTGGCCAACTTCGTCCGCCGGACTCGGAATGGCGGCGCCAAGTTCGTCCAGCGGAAAAAGGCCACAAAAAGGGTGGGCTATAGCCTTGGGGGTGGGGCTGGCCAACTTCGTCCGCCGGACTCGGAATGGCGCGAGACTTTGCGAGGGCCTCCGTGTGCCAAAAATAGGCCGCGGGCACAGCCGCGCCCAAAAATAACCGCCCGAAGGCCGGGCGCCAAGTTCGTCCAGCGGAAAAAGGCCACAAAAGCGGGTGGGCTATAGCCTTGGGGGTGGGGCTGGCCAACTTCGTCCGCGGACTCGGAATGGCGCGAGACTTTGCGAGCGGCCTCCGTGTGCCAAAAATAGGCCGGGGCACAGCGCACCTAAAAATAACCGCCCAAGGCCGGGCGCCAAGTTCGTCCAGCGGAAAAAGGCCACAAAAGCGGGTGGGCTATAGCCTTGGGGGTGGGGCTGGCCAACCGTCCGCGGACTCGGAATGGCGCGAGACTTTGCGAGGCGGCCTCCGTGTGCCAAAAATAGGCCGCGGGCACAGCGCGCCAAAAATAACCGCCCGAAGGCCGGGCGCCAAGTTCGTCCAGCGGAAAAAGGCCACAAAAGCGGGTGGGCTATAGCCTTGGGGGTGGGGCTGGCCAACCGTCCGCCCGGACTCGGAATGGCGCGAGACTTGCGAGCGCCTCCGTGTGCCAAAAATAGGCGCGGGCACAGCCGCACCTAAAAATAACCGCCCGAAGGCGGGCGCCAAGTTCGTCCAGCGGAAAAAGGCCACAAAAGCGGGTGGGCTATAGCCTTGGGGGTGGGGCTGGCCAACTTTGTCCGGCGGACTCGGAATGGCGCGAGACTTTGCGAGGGCCTCCGTGTACCAAAAATAGGCCGCGGGCACAGCGCACCCAAAATAACCGCCCGAAGGCCGGGCGCCAAGTTCGTCCAGCGGAAAAAGGCCACAAAAACGGGTGGGCTATAGCCTTGGGGGTGGGGCTGGCCAACTTCGTCCGCCGGACTCGGAATGCCGCGAGACTTTGCGAGGGGCCTCCGTG